>LGRX02035580.1:0-49261 GCA_001247695.2 Cymbomonas tetramitiformis | reverse complement strand
CATCATCGACGGCGCACACGCTCCGCCCCGGTGAAGCAGCACTCCCTGAGCGCACATCATCGACGGCGCACACGCTCCGCCCTCGCGAAGCAGCACTCCCTGAGCGCGCAGCATCGACTGACAGACCAGGGTTGCAAACACTGTGGCATGCCTGCAAAGGAAGGGCCACGGAATCACCGAGGGTACGAGGCTTGACGGATCACCTGCAGAGCTCTGCAACACGTACACGCCGATGGGAACCCTCGTCGCCTGCATGCCAGCCCTTCTTTTGTCATCGAGAGGTATACTAGCTGCAAGCCCTAGATACAAGACAAGCAGACGGCGTAGATCGTTTTCATGCGCATCGACCACTGCCCTGCAAGCAAGAGATGGCAAGCGCGTGCCCCTAACTCACTCCGCCCTTTGCATACAGAGACGTGAAGTTGGCAGATACCAGGCAGAGTTGGACATGTTGCACGCTCGTGCGCACGGGCGCATGCGCATTCCGGGTTAGCAATCATCGTGGTGAGCATGGTGCTGACGTGCCTGAGACTGGTGGAGGAAGATGACCACACGCGCCCCTGGCATCCCCGCCCTGCGACCACTCCGGTTGTCGCCTCACGACATGCGCTTGGCCCAGCTTGTGTCCACATGCCACCGGAGTGGCCCTGCATTACAACTCATGCCGCATCACAGACGAAACAGAGGATCGGCTGCACCGGGATGACGCCACGTGGAAGATGCCGCTCTCGTGAACTTTTTGCTGCACCGGGATGACGCTACGTGGAAGATGTCGCTCTCGCGAACTTTTTGCTGCACCGGGATGACGCCACGTGGACGATGCCGCTCTCGTGAACTTTTTGCTTAAGCGTCCACTATGCATATGCCTTTCCGTTACCTCAGGAATGATGGGGAGGTGGGTCATATAATGTTTCGCCGTAAGGCGCCGATGCAGCGTTTGCCTTCCTATTCCTCTCCACGCCACCACTGAGATGCATCCAGCAGGGGCTCTGAGGGCACCCCCGAGTCATGGCGTCGCCTGCTGAGCTCGGGGCGTACCTGCAAGCAATGCGGACCGTGTTCTTCATGCTGCTCCCTGACCACTCAGTGGAACGGAAGTCCTTAGCGATGGAGTGCCAGCTGGCAGCTGCCGAGGAGATATTTGCCACTTGCCTTGTGCGCACCGAAATCCAGAAATTGTTATTGATACCGGCCTCGTAGGTGGAAGGGACCACCAAAGCCCCTGCCCAGCATCCCCTCTGGCGGCGCTCAAAGAAAGGTTGGATCTGCCCCAGCATATAAGCACAATTTCAGGGAAGAACGCGAAGCGAGCTGCGATGAACACGGCATGCAGCGTGCCACGTCACGGCGTGCAGGGTGCCACGTCACGGCATGTAGCGTGCCACGTCACGGCATGCAAGGTGCCACGTCACGGCATGCAGCGTGCCACGTCATGGCGTGCAGGGTGCCACGTCACGACATGTAGGGCGCCACGTCACAACATGCAGGGTGCCACTTCACGATGCTTAGGGTGCCACGTCTCAGCATGCGGGAGTGCCACGTCACGGCATGCGGGGTGCCACGTCACGGCATGCGGTGCCACTGCGACATGTAGGGTGCCACGTCCGGCATCACGAGGTGCCACGTCTGACGTGCGGGGGTACCACGTCACGACATGCAGGGTGCCACGTCACGGAATGCAGTGCCACTTCCCGACATGTAGGGTGCCCACGTCTCGGCATGCGGGATGCCACGTCACGGCATGCAGGTGCCACATCACGGCATCACGAGTGCCACTTCCACGACATGTAGGGTACCACGTCACACGGCATGCAGGGTGCCCACGTCACGACATGCAGGGTGCCGTCACGCGAATGAGGTGCCACGTCGCGGCTATTTGAGCCAGCATGTGTTGGACATTGCGCGCCGTTCCACAGTATGCAGTGCGTAGACGCTCAAGAAGCGAGGGCAAGAAGCAGGCGGCTCAAGCAGGCAAAGAAGCAGGCAGCTCAAGAAGCGGCTCAAGAAGCAAACGGGTCAAGAAGCAGGCGGCTCAAGAAGCAGAGAAAAACGCAAGCCGAGAGGCGGCTCAAGCAAACGGGTCCAAGAAGCAGGCGGCTCAAGAATCGGGCAAGAAGCGGGGCGGCTCAAGCAGGCAAGAAACGGTGACTCAAGAGCGAGCGACTCAAAAGCAGACGGCTCAAAAAAAACAAACGGCTCAAAAGCAGACGGCTCAAGCGGGGCGGCTCAAGAGCGGCTCAAAAGCGGGCAGCTCAAAGCCGAGCAGGTCAAGAGCGGGCGGCTCAGCGAGGTGGCTCAGAAGCGAGGCAAGAAACGGGCAGCTCAAGCGGGCGGCTCAGAAGCAGACGGGTCAGAGCAGACGGGTCAAGAAGTAGGCGGGTCAAGAAGCAGACGGGTCAAGAAGGAAGGGAGCCAGCGAGCAGGGCGCGCACCTGGAGGCTCGAGCGTTGCGCGGAGACTCACCTCGCGCTTGTTCCAGAAAGATGCGGTCTTACTCTTCACCGTGTACCTGGCGCCAGCACGCACCAGTCATGCCCTCCGCCTTGCCCCCGGCACCAGCACGCACCAGCCATACCCTCCCGCCTTGCCACAGCACCAGCACGCACCAGCCATACCCTCCGCCTCTCTACAGCACCATGCACCGCATCGGCCATACCCTCCGCCTTGCCCCGTCTGTGCTGTGCCTCTCGCCTTGCTGGCTTTCCAGACCCGCACCAGCCACACCTCCGCCTCTCCCCGGGCTGGCACGCTTTCCAGCCCATACTCTCCGCCTTGCCCCCGGCACCCGTGCCTCAGCCATACCCGCCTCTCCCGGCACCAGCACGCACCAGCCACCTCTCATGCCCCCCCGGCACCAGCCCGCACCAGCCATGCCCCCTACCTTGCCCCGGCACCAACACGCACCGACCATGCCCTCACAGCCTCCCCCCGGCGCTGTACGCACCAGCCATACTCTCCGCCTTACTCCCGGCACGAGCGCTTGACCCCGCCCTCCGCCTTGCCCTCGGCACCAGCACGCACCTTAATGCCCTCCGCCTTGCCCCGGCACCAGCGCACCAGCAATGCCCTCTTGGATAATCAACTTCTACTTAGTTCATATACTCAGGTATATTATCAAGTAGAATGTGTACGAACTCGGACACACACACACACACATTTGAATCATATTAAATCTGAATGAAGTGTTTTGAGTTATAGACAGTGCTTTTATCACTCAATTGTGTTCCCGCTCTCAGCTTACTGTTACTCAGTCATAGCTACTTCTACTCGTACTAGTACTCTTGTGTTCTGCAACCAGATATTGTGTACATTTTGAATTGATCTGCTGACTCTGTTGCAGTCTACTTGTCATCATTGCTCTGTCTACATATACACACAGTACTATACTCTAACAGTATAGTCATACTATCATACTATCATCATTTGTCATAATTTGTCATTTTGAGCTAACAGTGTTTAACACTGCATGAGAGTCTACTGTTTTCCTACTCCTCCTTACTCATGCTCTTCGAAAATATCGCAATACCAAAGCACTGAGTATCTGAAAACGTTCCAAAGCCAGACTTTTGGTAAAGAAGTCTGCCAAATTCTCCTGTGTGGGCACTTTTGCAATGACAATTCTGCCCAGCTCTACCAACTTTGCCACATATCGATTCCTCACTGCCACATGACGTGTCGCTGCATTGTTCTAAACATTCTCTGCCTGTGCCACCGAGGCATGATTGTCCCCATGAATTGTAACAGGCTGCTTGACACGTGAAAACTCAGTTAGTAGATTGACGACATACTCAACGTCTCATGCACATTCCTGCCTCTGTTGTGCTGACTGCAACTGTCTTCTGCAATTTCGACGAATACATGACAGTGCTTCCATTCAGTCGCACCAGTGAACCTGTAATAGAGCGTCTGGTCACTTTGTCCGCTGCATGATCTGCGTCTGTATAAGCTGTCACTATCAACACTGCATAGTCAAACAAGCATGAAGAGTTCCCTTCAAATATCTCAGCACACGCTTCAAATGCTGCCAATGCTCCTGCCCGTAGCAGTGAGAGAACCTGGCTAGATAACAGACCGCTGTTAGAATATCAGGCCGTGAGCAACGTGCCAGCCACATCAATTCCATCACCAGATTCACATAGGGAAGCTTCTCCAACTTCTCCTCCGAGTCCACAGGCATCAAAGACAGTCTGGGCTCCATAGGTGTCATACAGGGATTACAGTCCTGCATTGCATACCTCTCCAGCATGCGCTGAATAAGCCCAACCTGACTGATTCCACATTCTCTTACCAGGCCATAGTCACTGAAAGTTATTCTTGCCAGGAAGCAGGTACACCAAGGCACAATCACAACACACATGGGACTAGCAATATTTTATATACAAATCAAATATTGATATACCAGCTGCGAAGATGTGTTCCAGTGGTCACAGCGGTCTGCTAGTCAGACATCAGGCAGGGGTCCCATGTCTTTGTGTCTCTGTACCAACAACTCTCGAGTCTGTCTCATCTCTCAGTCTCACAACTAGCCAAGTGTCTGAACGGTGGCTCTAAGCAGTGGTGACATAAGGAAGCTTCTGTGCAGCTGCCAAGCAGCTGCTGGGCTCCAGCTCGGCTCCAGCTAGGCTTCAGCCAAGACCTGGGGGACAAAGAAGCTTCCTCTCACCCAAACCCCACCACGCTCAAAACCCAGAGTCACACAACAGGACTGGGGAGGGATGGCGGGAGAAAAAAGAGCAAAACCGTGCTTGTGGCACGTGTGGGCTCGAAGTGAGAAAACTGTTACACTAATTCTAGTGGAACTGTTTTAAGCACTGTCGCACAACTCTCGGCAGTTGGCCGAGGCTCGATCGGGCCACGTGGCGGCCGATCGAAAAGTGTCAGTTTGAAATCCCAAAACAGATCAAGCAAGTGACTCATATGACTCGGGCATATGATGCGGGCAAACTGACACGCAGTGACGGGTCTCCGTCCAAAACCGTCGCGGGCGACACGACTGTCGCGCTCACTCGTCGCTACGGGATCTGTCGCACAGAAAATCTGATGCACAAAAAAATCCCAGGCGACATCGACGGGAGGGGGGTGTACTCTGCTACCTTCGAATAACCGAAATTATAGTGCCAATAATTTTGGATTATTCTTGCCAGGAAGCAGGTACACCAAGGCACAATCACAACACACATGGGACTAGCAATATTTTATATACAAATCAAATATTGATATACCGGCTGCGAAGATGTGTTCCAGTGCTAACTGGTCACAGCGGTCTGCTAGTCAGACATCAGGCAGGGGTCCCATGTCTCTGTGTCTCTGTACCAACAACTCTCGAGTCTGTCTCATCTCTCAGTCTCACAACTAGCCAAGTGTCTGAACTGTGGCTCTAAGCAGTGGTGACACAAGGAAGCTTCTGTGCAGCTGCCAAGCAGCTGCTGGGCTCCAGCTCGGCTCCAGCTAGGCTTCAGCCAAGACCTGGGGGACAAAGAAGCTTCCTCTCACCCAACTAGGAGCAGGCACCCAGCGGCGCCGCACGAGGCCCCTAGTCCGAGTCCCCAAACACAGCACATCAGCCCACAATAGGGCCTAACCAAACCCCGGAGTACACCGGGAGTCTGGGTCACTGCTGCTCGGGACCCCCTAGCCAGCACAACAGCCCACAATAGGGCCTAACTAGGCACCGGAGTACAGCGGAGGCAAGCCTAGGTACAGCCCACAGTAGGGCCTATCCAGACACCGGAGTACACCAGAGGCACGCCTAGGTTCCTGCTGCTAGGGAAGCACTGCAACTGAGACCACAACACCCAACCCATCGGCAAGAGAGAGAGAGAGAGAGGGGCGGGAGGGCCGGGAGGGAGAGGGCGCGTACCGATCAGGCTCGCCCCTCGAAGGCGCGGGTGGCAGCTGCAGCGCCAGAAGCCATTGCCGAGGGGAGGATCAGCTGCTGTGCGGCGTCCATGTCGCAGTACAGCTTGTAGCACTCGGAGGCCCAGTCACCGTGGGCCTGAATCAGGGCGTCCTGCACTTGCAACCTGAAAGCTGCGGTGGCCCCGCCACGGCGGAAGGAGTGGCCGGTGTAGGCAGCCGGGTCCAGCCCCGCCCGAGCCGCCAGCTTGCGGAAGACGGCCACAAACACCGAGTGTGTCGAGGGCTTCAGGCGGCCCTTGGCATCCTCGGTGCAAAACAGAGGCCCGTCCGGGCCGAAGTTGGGCAATTGCCCAACCCTCCAGAGCGCCCGGACGACACAGATGGGGGAGCCGGGGACCTCCACCGCACGGACGGTGTGGTAGCGCTCTCCCGCCTGGATGGTCTTAGAGTGTCGCACTCTAATATCCACCTGACGGGACCCCTCCTCCAGAACCGGGAAGGACATGTCGGCACGGACCAGGTGACCACGAGGGTTCCAGGCGTCCGCTTTCTCTACCGAGACATTGTCCTTCCAGAAGAAGAAGAAGAAGGCAGCCAGCATGGCAGCAAACACCACAATCTCTAGGAAACTGATGGGGTCTACTACCACTGCCATCCTCAGCAACTCCTCAAACCCTATGGGCATGGTCTGCTTGGAGGGGGTGTCCCACCTCCGACCACAACCCTGCAGGGCTGAATGCACGGCCCATCTATCCCTCACAGGGACCCACACCAAACCCAGATGGAGGGCCCTCACGCCCGAGGTGTACTTCTTGGCGGTGGATGGTTTGACCTTTCGGTCAGTCACCATAAACACGACCCACCACGCCAGTACATCATCCGTTGCCGGGAGCATCATTGCCAGAAAACCTCGAGATCTGCCGGAGATGCAGAAGGAGACGAAGCTCCTCACCCCGGTAGAGTACGAGGCCTGTGTGTTCAAGGCGAAACACACAGACTGGTAGACGGCGGTCTGGGCGAACAGCCTGTCGAGATCTTCACCTGCTCACCAAGTCACCCCGGTGAGCACGGAGTCGGTCCACTCGACAGGGTGTGGGGGGCAGCGGACTACCATGGTGGCCCATCTGGTGTCCCCCCAGAAAGTCCGGCCTCCCCCTTGCGGGGAGGGGGCGGTGAACAAGGTACTCCGTGCGGGCCAACGGCGCACGACCTTGAACACCTCGGGGAGGGACTTAATTAGCTCGTAGCCGGGGTCGCCCTCCCAGACCGGGACCAAGAAAGTCCCGGCGGTGCCTCGCTGCTGCTGCCTCTTACACCGCAGAAAATTCTGGATGATTTCAAGGAAGCCAGAGAAAGGAAGATACCCCCAGCAGTTATGGCCTCGAAAATCCATAACTCTGGCGTCGTCCTCCTTTGTCCAGCCGACCCGGCAGAAGGAGTTGGCACCATGCTGTGAAACACAACAGTCAACCGTGAAGGGCCCGAACTGGACGTCCAGGGGCCTCCATAGGTTGGGCAGGAGCATCCAATCATCCCAGTCTTCAATCCAGACCGAGTGATGCTTGTCCTCCCTGCACCGCCTCTGGAATACACTAATTTGACCCCTCGAAAGGAGGTAAGCATATACATTGTCCTTTGAGGCAATGTAGGTTGGAAGCAGACGGATGTCATGCTGGACACACACCTGGAACAACTGCTTGAGTAACGGTATGTACTCAGACGGGCCCCACCACCGTTGTAGCTGCCCAATGACACACTTGTTGTCAATGTGGACAACTACGGACTTCCCCTCCAAGTGTTTACCCCTAAGGACCAAGGCCCAGTAGAGGGTAAACAACTCCAAATACCCGATGTCCTTAGACTTTGGGTTATTTGGATTGAAGGGGAAGAAATCCTCCTGGGGTTGGCTACGGAGCCAAGCCCAGGTGACGGCGAACCAGCGCTTGTCAAGCACTACTCCCATCCCGACTCCGGTGGAGGCATTAGTGGAAAACCATTCCCACTTAACCTCCAGCCGGTCCACTCGGACTCGTCGGCCATTGTACAGTCTCATGACTGTGCAGATGACCTTGAGGTCCTGGACCATCTTGTCATTAAGGTGGAGGAACCTCACCTTGCATTGTGACAACAATGCATGGGCGAACCTAGTGTACAGCGAAAGGTCGTACACTACTTGCCCGCAGAAAGCAAGCAGGCCAAGCAGGGACTCCAGCTTGGCCCAGGGAACTTGGGGGCCACCAAGGGCCCCCAATCTGCGGATCTCCTCCACCTTGGTCTGTACTACTAGCATCCGATCCTCGAACATGCGAGCAGTGCAAACCCCCTCGGTGGTGGAAAGCTCCACTCCCAGGAACTCCAGGACCTGGGAGGGACCCTCACACTTGTCCGGGTTGACCTCGAAGCCGAGGAAGGTTACGAACTCGTGCAAAAGCCACATGAACTCCTGAACCTCGTGAAACGAGCCTATTAGGAGAAAATCGTCAAGGTACCCTACAATGGAGGCACCTTGAGCCTGCATCCACCGGACAATTGCCCGAGTGAATCTGGTGAAGATACCTGGCATAGAGGAGTTCCCGAAGGGGGCCCTTGTGTCAGCCAGAACTTCACCATCCCACCTAAACACATGGGACATCCAGTACCGGGCTGCCACTGGGACACTCCGGTAGGCCGCGGTGAGGTCCACCTTAGCCATCCACAAACCCGGTCTAAGCAAAGAGTAAGCATCCTTCACCGAGGAAAACTTCTCTTTGACTAGGTCGATGCGGGAGTTAAATCCCACATCTTCCGGTCTGGAATAGTCCCACACAGGTTTGAACTTAATCACACCTTTCCTCTCCCTTTCCACGATGCCCACTGCCGAGATGCCCTGCACTTTCTAGTGCATACAGACTTCAACCACATTGCCAGCAGCTTTCTCCTTGAGAATTTCTGCTTGCATGGCCGGCCAGTGTTCCTCAGACACATAATTTTCCACCGAGTAGAAAGTGTCTTCGGGAACTTGTGAAAAGGGAAACCCCACCCTACATGTTGCACCCCTAACAAGGTACACGCAATCAGGGTCTTCCAGAAAGGCAGCCGCCATTCTGCAAGCCTGGGAAGTCATGGCCGGGACCGGCTGCCCGAGTGAGAGCGCACTCCTCCCTGTGGTCCGACTCCTGCCACTGCACTGAGTCAGGTCCATTCACCAACTAAACCCATCCTTTCGGCTCCGTCACTCCAACAGGCAACCCCGTCAGTTTCTCCTCCTGAGCCGCCAAAGCGACATGACGGGTCTCAAACCTCACGCGAACCTCACCCACATCAATCGCCGAGCCACTCACTCCAGCATGACGCTCCAATATCACCTGGTACGGCAACACATGGTCCTCCCGTGCCGTAGCACACACCACTGCTGCCTCCCATTCACCACCTCCTGACTGCTGCAATTTCACCTTCTCAAACAAAGGATAAAATGAATTCACTGTCAGTTGCTCGCAATACTCAAACAGCAACGCAAGATGCTCCACCCGTGCTTCCAGAAACACACTCACCGGTGTCCAAAACGATCCTGCACCAGCACGGTTGAGCTTCACTACACAAGTGAACTCATCACGCAGATCCAATATAATTGTCGTTGCTCCCACGAAGGCTGAAACGAACTTTCCATCCAGAGACTCGCAGTCATATAACGACTTCAAAGGTGTCAGCATAGAGGGATCCCAAGACATCACCAACTGTCCATACTTATCGACGCGCTCGTCGAACCGCACCATACCACTTCTGACCACCTTTTCCTTGTCCTCGCTGTAAAGCAGATAAGCTGTTGATCGCTCTTCGTGTCCCACGTAGATCAAAGGAGTAGCTCGATCCGCCAGTTTCGAACGCAGGCTCGCGTCGATGAAAGCATAAGCTCGACACCCAAACACTCGCAGCACAAACAAATCGTACTTCTGGTTCAGCATCTGCAAACTAGACTGCATACCCAGCCCAGCCTTGCATAGTCGATTGATCAGAAACACAGCGTGCCTCATGGCCAAAGGCCACATAGTCGCAGGCAAACCAGCAGTCGCCAGCATAGCCCTCGCCTTCGTATGCAGGAACTTGTTTAAGGTCTCCGCCCTGGCATTGTTCTCGTGCAAGTACGGTGACGTCGTCCTCTGCACAATAGCATTTCCCTCATAGTACTTCTTAGTCTTCCCAGACACGATGGTCGAGTCATTGTCAGAGTGCAATACCAGCACGTCCAGATCGTACACCACCTATTCAACACGAGTCTCCTCCTCGAGAAACACTCGCCCAGTTGCCCTCACCATCTGACGATAGTCGTCCAGAGCGTCCACGTACTCCAGCTTCTGTTTCCAGACATAGAAGTGACACACGTCTGAATAGTCGTCCACGTGAATAGTGTACCCACGATAACCTTTGGTAGACGTCACGAACGGTCCACCATGATCAGTGAACATCAACTCCCCCATTTTGACTGATGCCAGCCTTTTCTCCACCACCTTCCGTACAAACTTCGGGACCCTTCCCCTATCTATCGTCTGCGATGGCCTCTTCGGTGCCGCCACCTGGCACGCCATACAATTCACAGAACAGCTCAGTACACTGTTGTCCCTCAACTCCTCACAGTTCACACCAAGTTCCACCCCTTGAAGGTCCACGACTTCAATATACTTGTCACACGTGTGACCCAGCTTGATGTGAGCGATGACCTTCGCGTCCACTCTCGGCACCACAAACTGATCCAGATACAGCACAACAACAGGCCACAGAGTCCCCTGGATGAATACACGACCAGGCTCCGACTCCACCAGCTCGGACACGTTGTAGCATTGGTCTGTTCTCGCAGAAAATATCACATTGCCCTTCGAGTACACGTGCAGCTCCTCAAACTTCGTAGTCAACCTCCACCACGTAGCATTCGGCTTGTAAGGCACCACCAGCATAAACTTCGTGTTCACGGGGTCCTTAGGAAAGTCCATGAGTATCTTCGTCAGCAGTTTCTCAATGAAAATATCGTCGTACGGTGGATTACCCCAGAAGCTCCGTCCCGTCAGACAATGAAGAAACACCGAGTTCACCATAGAATAGAACTCGCTCACTTGACGATTGTGCTTGTCAGCACACATATCCAGATGAAAGGGCCCCTTCTCTTCGTTCCACTTCTGGAACTCGGTGAACTTCCAATTGCACTTGTCCCTCACCGGACAGTTCTCCTTCTTGTCGCACTCCACGCCCGGCAGCGCTGTCTCCACGAAGACCTCAGGTAAAACATAAACGTTCCCCTTTCTGTGCACGTCGTACTCACGTAAGTTCTCCTTGTCCTTCAGTACACGGTCCCCGAACTGAGCATACAAGCCGAACTTGTCCTCCAGACTCACGGCGGACACCAGGTTAAAAGGCGACTCAGGCACGTACTGCGCCTCCACCTTCAGCACGTCAGCCTTCTGCGTCACACGATTCCACAAGGTAATAATTCCTCGGCCTCCTCCGCGAGACGTCGTCACCTCCCCAGCCATGACTTTGAACGACACAGCTTCTGACGCCCTCACCTGAGCGCCCTCAAACATAGACAAGTCATTAAAAATAGACTTCGTCGCCATGCTGTCAAAGTAGAGTTCTCTGTCCGAGTCCCCCACAGTCGCTGCACACAGGTCTCCTCCTGGAGCCTGTAAAGAGTACTCCTCCTGCACTCGTGCGTCGTCCTCCTCGTCTCGATTGAACACACCGTACACCCAGGCGTCCTCCAACACCTCACCTGTGTATATCACCTTCTGGTCTGCCACTGTAGAAACAACTGGACAGGCTACAGGAACTTCCTCATGATTCTCCAAGCTCCACAGCTCCTCCGCAGACACTTCTGTACGACGCTGCCTCACTGAACTCGATGAAGTCGCCTCCACCACCGTTGTTGTTGCTGCGTCAGGTATCTTCTTCGCCGCGATTTTCTTGAGTCTCTGCGCATAATTTTCACGCACCGCTTTCTCCTTAGCAGGATTAAGCTTGATGAACTCCTCCATACCCGCCGGGTTCACTATCCAGCACTTCTCAGCAGAATGAACACCAGAGCACGTAGGACATATCAGTTTCTTGCCGTCATTAAACTTCTTCTCCTCGCTCTGCCTTCTTCTGTCCGCAACCAGAGCTCTCGCCACAGCAACACTCTCCTCGTCCACAGTAGCCCCCACTATACCCGATGAAGGAACCAGAGATTGCTGCACCACGTTCACAAAAAAATACTCAGCCCTCTGCACAAGCATATCAAAGGAAGGACGTCGTTCCTTGCTGATATCCGCAACTACCTGCGAATACTCCACAGGCATAGCAGCAACTGCCATTGTTGTCACCATCACCTCCACAATTGTAGGATCAAGCCTCGCACCCCCGTAGTTGGCCACAGAACTCATTACGTCACCAAAATAACCCAACTACTTCACCGGGTCCTCATTCACGTTCACGGTCAGCTTGCACAACCTCTTCATTGAACCAGCGAGTTGACCAAACAACTGCGGCTCCACTCTGCACTTCAGTTTCCTGAAAGCCTTCAAACCGTCATTGCCACACCGTCGTACGACGTCAAAGGCGTCCCCGGCTGTTACTTGCTTCAGAATTGCTGACAAAATTGTACTGGCCACACTAGCAAGGAACCAGGCACAGTAATGAAGCTGGCGCCGTCTTCAAAGAACTCGTCGTTCTCCGCGTCGTTATCTCCCTCCTCTGCCCGTGATGAAGGCTTATCTCCTGCCTGTGATGAAGGCTTTTCCTGTGCAGTCGATTTACTATATCCTCCCGATTTAGGTGTGAACAAGTTCAGTCCTCTGATATCTGCAATATCTGACACTTGATAGTCGCACACCAGTTCAAGCAGCTCAGGGTAAAACGAGACTGCTGACTCGAACTGTGTCTTACATTGAACCAAGGATTCATACTGATTCCTCTCTGTTCCCGTGTACTTCGTTGTACCTAATAACTTCACTACACACTAAACTGTCTTCTGTGCGTTGGCAGGGCTCATTACACCCGACTCAGCTTCTTCATGATCTGTCGATTTCACACGCTCTTTCTTCTCAGCACTCAACACCTTAATTGTCTCTGCCATAGATTTCATAAAAGCAGCCTGTTGCTCAACCAAGTCCTGAAGCTGAGACTCCCGTGTAGGATACTTCCGTTCTGACACCCCCCGTCAGCCATGACGACTGTAACCTACACTACCTCAGATCCATATAAGGCCCATAACCTAGGATAATCAACTTCTACTTAGTTCATATACTCAGGTATATTATCTAGTAGAATGTGTACGAACTCAGACACACACACACACACAGTTGAATCATATTAAATCTGAATGAAGTGTTTTGAGTTACAGACAGTGCTTTTATCACTCAGTTGTGTTCCCGCTCTCAGCTTACTGTTACTCAGTCATAGCTACTTCTACTCGTACTAGTACTCTTGTGTTCTGTAACCAGATACTGTGTACATTTTGAATTGATCTGCTGACTCTGCTGCAGTCTGCTTGTCATCATTGCTCTGTCTACATATATACACACAGTACTATACTCTAACAGTATAGTCATACTGTCATACTATCATCATTTGTCATAATTTGTCATTTTGAGCCAACAGTGTTTAACACTGCATGAGAGTCTACTGTTTTCCTACCCTCCGCCTTGCCCCCGGCACCAGCACGCACCAGTAATGCCCCTTCGCCCCGGCACCAGCACACCAGCCATAACCTCCGCCTTGCCCCAGCATCAGCACCGCACCAGCCATGCTCTCCGCCTCCCGGCACCAGAATGCACCAGCCATGCCCTCCGCCTTGCACGGCACCAGCACGCACCAGCCATACTCTCCGCCTTACTCCGGCATCTGGCACGCACCAGCAATGCCCTCGCGCCCCCCGGCCTGTACGCCTGACCATACCATAACATACTTTGCCAGGGAGTGAATAAGAGGCTGGGCATGTTGTGCTCTAGGAATTCTCACCTCTCGGGAGTGATCGTGGAGAATGAAGCTTCCGTATTGAGGTCAATCACCGGTTATTCCCCCAGTGTGGATAGTCCAGCGGCCCAGTGCTCCTGCGCTGTCCCCATCGATTTCACATCACCTGCCTGATTTTTACACTATCATCGATCCTTCAAGTATATAAACTTGCACAAGCCATCTGCCTGTCCCAGCAACGCCAGCTATTGCAGTGTTTAGACGGATGTTTTCGAAGCTTGAATCGAATAAGCCTTCCACAACACCTGTTTAACTGCAACACAGGAACGATATCTTTGAATGTTGGGACCTCTGCTGCAACACAGGAGCGATATGCTGGATGTTCGGGACCTCTGCTTTGCAACACAGGAAGGAGCGATATGCTGGATAATTGGGACCTCTGCTGCAACACAGGAACGATATGCTGGATGTTGGGACCTCTGCTGCAACACAGGAACGATATGCTGGATGTTAAGGACCTCTGCTGCAACAGGAACGATATGCTGGGTGTTGGGGACCTCTGCTGCAACACGAACGATATGCTGGATCTTCGGGACCTCTCTTCTGCTTCCCAGAACGATATGCTGGATATTCGGGACCTCTGCTGCAACACAGGAACGATATGCTGGATGTTCGGGACCTCTGCTGCAACACAGGAACGATATGCTGGGTGTTCGGGACCTCTGCTTGCCACATTGCTTGCGAGCGGCTGCATATTGACCAGGCAGTCTGTGTCTTTGCAAGGGGATCTGCGCACTGACAAGGGGCTTGCGATGCAACAAGCAAACGTGCTGTGCTTGCATATCTCCACCTAGCCATAACATCGCCTGGGGCTCTGGGTACTAGCCTGATCGTTTTGCCCCAATATGATTTCGGTGTCCATTTCCAGCAGGTCCTCTGGGATGTCTGTTGCCCGTCCGTGTCCTGTGAGCATCTGGTTAAGGCCTTCTGGAAGGGATCTTCCGTTGCGCACGTACCCGACACGTTTCTCAGATGTTCTGAGATGCTTACCTCCAATTCGTCACATCAGGGGGCAAGGGTATTGCCCACAGAGGTCTTTGGCAAAGCAAACCCTAAAACTTAGTTAAAACACAGTTTCTGGAGTGTATTTTCCGTTCCAGCGATTTTAATAAAGGGGACAAGCAAGCGCTTAACAAGCAAGTAGTGCGGTATGCTCGGGAGCCCTCCATCTCTTACGAAATAGTGGGACAAACGGAAGGGATCTAAGAATTATATGAGAGGGAGCACCTATTTTCAACATTGGATTGTCTCGAAAGGTTTGAAAGTTGGTGCAGCCGCCTGCTGTGCCTGTTCCGTCCCTTTCACTGCATGGCTTAAGTGTTTTGGATGGCTGGGGTGCCTTGGAAGATCGCGGCAAGTTGGAGATGTGATATCTATGTGTAACTCTGCTAGAAATCGGGTGGTGGAACAGCAAATCTCCCACAAAAGTGTCCTGCCGCTCAGCAGAAACTCGAACTGCGCTGGATGCCAAACAACACTTTTTATGTCTTTGGATGTGGGTATCAGATTTCTCGAAAGTCTCAAAACGTCAGCAAAGCGGTATCCAAAGCATCACCAAGTCAATTACGGTAGGATACCTTCAGCCACGTTCCAGGAACTCTCGGAGAAGTGTAGCAAGTGACTCAGGTCGTTGGCAGGGGACAAGCTACAAATTTGAGCACGATTGAACAGCTTCAGCACCGTTGTCTTATCTATCTTCAGGGTGCCTTTTCCGTCGCTTTCCCCTTCGTAATCGTCATCAGTTCCTGAAGCAGTATATTTGCCTCACGAAAATCGTCACCGAGCTCTCCAAAGCAGCTCAGCACGAGAGAGATACTGGTATTGTCCTCCCCAGCAAGCGAAAATGGACACTAAGGAGGGCTTACCCATAGGATTATATACACCGATTTCACTTTTCTTCAGGGACATCGCAGTGACCACATAAGCATGATTGCGCCGTAGGCCTTTGCCTATTCGGGAGAAGTCCTTTCGCTGTGTCGTGTCAATGTGACCGAGCGCGATGAGGTCGCCTTGGCTAAAACTGGTCGCAATTAGGTCCCAAGCTTCATTTTTTCCTGGTGTTTCAATCTTTATGTCTTCCACAGCGCAACCAGTTAGGTCGTATAGCGCTTCGCTAGTGTTGCCTCCGACTAATGCGGCATACGAACCATAGCGCTTCGCCATCGCTTTCTCAATCAATTGAACCGCAAGGTTCTTTTTCGAACGACTGTGCGCAAAAAGTAAGCAGCCAGTTCGTGCATTAATTGGTAAGAAATCGTCCACCACGACTTGGATCCATTGTCCTTTCTGCACCATTTTTACGATAAATTTCCCAGGTACATCTCCAGGACTGCACAAACAACGTTATGAGATAAGCATCCTCTCAGGTCCGTGTGAATTCCTGCAACAACGGAACGTTACTCACCTCACGAGTTGCTGGAGCATTCCTTCGCGTGTTGCAAGGAGGGAGCATGCCGCAATGAGAAAACAGTCTCCAACCTTTCCCTGCATAATATCGTTGTATGCTACAGCAGATGGGTAAGCTGTGGCTTCAGGCAAGTGTGGGCACACTTCGGCCAGGCGCTTCCATCCCACTTCAACATCGAGTTCCAAAGCTCCGATTGAACACTCTGTAGGAGGAAAATCGAGGTCAGTAAACGTAGTAGCAGCCATATTTTTCAAATAGGGCAGATACCCTTCAGTTCTCGTTCTGGGAAACAAGCGAACCCTAACCGCTACGAAACAAACGAAAGCCTATTCTTATGAGAAGTTCAAGGTTTAGTGGACGAAACGCTAAATGCATTTACAAAACAGTGTCATCACAACAATTACGCGGTCCAGATGGGCAGATACTACCATCGGACGATTCTACTGATTTTTCTGATCGTGTATCCGCTCGCGGCGTTCATAAATGCATTTATGAATTCGTAAATGCATTTATGATTTTTGACCCAAAGAAATCATAAATGCATTTACGAATTCATAAATGCATTTACGAAAGGGACAGGCGAGGGCGCGGGCGCTGGGAACTTGTCCAACTTTTCCGATGACACATGATGACTGCATGTCACGGCTGCGTCTATCGCGTGAGACACAGCGACACAGTGACCGCAATGAACGTCGCCGGCAGCAGACGGTGAACACATGTCACATCGACATCGCGGACACCATTGCCGCTGCCGATGCCGTTGCGTGACTGCTTACTCGTTACTGCTAGCTCTACAGTACTCGTTCTTCGTTGACCCATCCCAATCCGCAATTGCATCGTAAAATTCTTCAGCTACAGTACGCAATTTCTTCAACGTTCCTCCGCCTCATGGGGCGAACGGTGCTGTGACTGCTGTGATACACGCAGGGATTTCCAAAGTGCTCGGCTACTTTTATTTTTCAGTTCGCTTATCATAATGTGTAAACTTACGATACTATGTGTGCGCAGGTCATGTCGCAGGTATCCGATGGCGAGGAGGGACGCGCGCTCTTGAGATGTGGAAGTCGAGGTTGGCGAATGCCAACCTTGCTTGGGATGAAACCCAACCATATCGAACTTATCGTATATATTTCACGTTTGCATCCTTGGCATCTATGCAAAGTATGAGGAGCATTGAGTGGACATAAGTCTTAGGCTGTTTTGGTTTTGGGTTCATGGCGCATTCGTGACCTCTTGGGGTGTGGAAGTCGAGGTTGGTCTAAACCAACCTTGCTTGGGATGAAACCCAACCACGTCGAACTTATCTCATCGGTACATTTTTCTCAATGAACCTGTAAGGTTTGAGCCTCAAACGGTTAGGACAAGTTCGTAGGCTGAGTTTGTTCTCCATGATGTATTACGACCCCAAAAAACAAAATCAGCCATCGCCTTAACGTTCTCGAAAGACCTTCAAACTTGTAATATATATTACTTAACTAAGATAGGTGCGATAAGCGGATAATCCGATGTGATGGTTGGGTTTCATCCCAAGCAAGGTTGGTTTAAACCAACCTCGACTTCCACACCCCAAGAGGTCGCGAATGCGCCATGAACCAAAAACCAAAACAGCCTAGGACTTATGCTCACTCAATGCTCCTCATACTTTGCATAGATGCCAAGGATGCAAACGTGAAATGTGTATATCTTATTACGATACGTTCGATATACCTAAAGTAAGTAGATTATTCAAGAGTTTGACGATTATTCAAGTCTACGGTGTATGGTACGACTTTTATCAAATCTACGGTGTATGCGGGCACCATATCTTCAAATCTATCGCGTCGCGACCGCAAATTCTTTTCAGCAAATCTCCCATTTAATTACTAGTGATGACTGTATCAAAACCCGCTCTACGACGCTTCATATGTGTGTGTCAACGTTGAAAGTATTGGAATTGGTAAAATTCAAGTTGTATCGAAAATACCTAGATGACGATGCATTGCATATAAATTATTGTCAATATCGAATGTATCATCATTGCTTTCGGTGCCTCTTCAGCTGTACAGTACACGTTTACAATTTATATCATATCACGACTTTCGATCCCTAGCCAATGCATGGAGTATGATTGTATCGATAGCTGATATTATAAGGCACGAGCTCATAACTTGTTTCCATATCGCAACTGCCGCATTTGCATGTCGCTGTCGCGATGCCTCCAATGCGAGATGTCTGCGCATTTCCATTTGCTTTTATATTTGCTTGATGATCATAATTGAAATTTTATTTGAAATTGTATGCACCCATGCATCGTCTCCCATCCGCATGGCAGAAATCCCGTTGGATGCATCCCAACCGACATGCAAGCTCGACAGTTGCGATACAGGAAGCGAGTTGTGGGCAGATGTATTTCACAATTGCACCATGCGTGTTCGACATGCAGACGATGTAGAAGGGAGACCGCTAGATCGCATCACGACATGCGAGCACGACGTCTGCAAATATAAATGTATTAAAAGGAAGCACGCTGTGCCACTTGCGTATCTTTATAATTGTAGCATGTATGCGCGTCCACACAATGCATATAAACTCAGAAATGTCTGCACGAATTGCCACTGCGTTTATGCCGTTTAGCGACGAAGGCTGTAAATACATGTGCGCCATGCGCAGCGGATGCAGTATCAGATGGAGCGCTGGCGCTGCGACACCGTTGGATACCGGATATATCTATACGAAGTATATAAACTTCGTATATATATACCCGCATGGTAGATGATCAATATTGTAATGCTCATGCAATATCTTTGGATGTGGCACATGATATATAATCGATATCCAATATCTGCGTACTTTATGTAATCGAGTATGCATATATGCACATGTTCGATATCGATTATACATCATGCATGCACGGCATGGTAGATTATCGATGTATGTACGCATGAAAATTTTCATTCTTCGCGAATGCTCGACTCCTGCGATTACATTGCAGACCCTGTGGATGTATGGCCAACATGCATACATCACGCAAACATGCAAGCTGATGCACGAATGGCACTATCGATGATGGAACATGATGCCAGCATAATGCATGTGCATTACTCGTGATATTTCGTAAGATCAATATATGCGTATTTAATTTCTAATTATACATAACGATGCCTGTGACACAATCGAAAGTCAGCGATCGTCACAGCTGCTTGAATTTCTGATCGAAATGACGATATGTTCTCATCTTCACCATTATTCAAGAGTTTCACAATTAATGAAGCTATGATATAATATATAATATATATATACGTGTATATATATTACATATACACGTATATATACACGGTTGGGTTTCATCCCAAGCAAGGTTGGCATACGCCAACCTCGACTTCCACATCTCAAGAGCGCGCGTCCCTCCTCGCAATCGGATACCTGCGACATGACCTGCGCACACATAGTATCATAAGTTTACGCATTATGATAAGCGAACTGAAAAATAAAAGTAGCCGAGCACTTTGGAAATCCCTGCGTGTATCACAACAGTCACAGCACCGTTCGCCCCATGAGGCGGAGGAACGTTGAAGAAATTGCTGGATTCAGTGCACCGTAGGTCATTATGTGCATGACTCCGTTTAGCTGTACCAGTACTCGTACAGTACTTGGTGGCAGAAACCTAGATCACAGATACGCTTATATTCGTTTATCTCTGATAATCAGTTTACACTTGTATGAAAACTATTCAGTGACCACCCGATATATTACAGTATAATATATCTCACAGGTTATGGGGTATCACCCCGCTTTTCTCACTGCTGACTTTGCCATGATTGGCTAAGCTTTTCCGCTTGGCGGGGCGTTGGGGCCTCGCGAGGTGTTGAATTGGCCACTTTAGAGCGTGCGGTTTGCGCTAAGTTACGGTGAGATTTCGGATTGGGACTTTCGGCAACTTCTTCGAGTGTCCGCGTTGGATTTTGTTTTTGACTTGGCTTGATCACCCCTGTCGACATCTCCTTGGCCGTCGCGTATTCGACTTCGTTGATTTCGTTCGACCCCATCTTGTCCTCACTCCGCAACTGCATTACCGTCGCTCGCCACCTTACGATTTGCACCTCGCCTTTTCCCCAACCCCCCTCCTATAGGAATTTATTCTGATGACTTCATCCTCAGTTAGTACACCGGCCGTGGGCGCTAGAATGCGCCTAGATTCTATTTTTGCTAGGAACGTGGGTGCTCGATATAAGAGCACTCCGCAGTCAGCGCATGTTGCACTCGCTGCTGCTGACAAGACACGTGGAAATGCCGTGTTGCAATCATCTTGGGACACTGACGTTGTTAAGCGTGTTGCGAAAGACACCTTAGGTACTAAGGCGTCTTCATTTTCCGGAAGTGAACCTCATCGTCAGCTTCTTTGGGACTCCTTGGTGACTGCCTTGGAGGCATCTTTTGTCAACAAGGACACCGCCAACGAGGACATCTTTGACCTCGTGGACGTCACCAAAGAGGTTCACCCGATCTTCAACGACATTTTACTTCGTGCGTTGGTCTCTTTGACAACACCCCACTCTCCAGCTCGAAGGTGGGTTGACGCTTCGGCTCGGATTTCTCCGCGCGACGGTAAGCGTGCCCTCCTTGAGGTCACCAAGGCTGCTGCCGCCTGGGCATCGGCCGCTCCGCCATCACGAGGAGCTCTTAAGCATTTCTTTTGGGTCCTCTGTTGACCCAGAGCCCTTAGTGGCCCAATTTGATGAGTGCCTGAAAGCGATTGCGGCTAGCGGAGCCGGCGCTCTGGACGACGAAGCAGCCAAGAGGCAGCTCCTAGCGGCGCTAGACACCGAATTTTACAAGGAGGTAGTCACCCCGCTTCGCCTGGACACTGAGTTGGCGAAGGTAAGCATCGAGGAGATTTACACTCACGTTCTCGAGGTGTGGTGGTGTGCAAACCCTGATGGCCCCCCTACTCGCCCCAAGACACCCGCGCCTATCCAGACGCACACGCCTCTCGGACTGGCTTACGCAGGTGACGAGCAGAGTGACATCTCGGACTTCCTCGGGGAGTTTGCTCGTATAATTGGTGAGGCCACTGCCCTACTTGCCTCCCTACGTCATGACGAGCGCGATTTCGCACGCGACACACCGCCGCCACGGAGAGATTTTCCCCGTCGGCATGAGGGCGGTGGTGTGAGGTTTCCGCCGTCCAAGTGGCGTGACGAGCGGAACCGTCGGACCGACGGTAAATTTCACGGCCGTAACCGTCACGTGGGATGGAAGCATCGCTTCGCGGCCTCCACACTCCCAAACGGCGGGAATTGGCCTCAGGGCCTCCGGGATTCGCATCGGCCGCAGGGTGCCAGAAACATTTCTTTTCACTCTGCATCCTCGGCCTTCGTACAGGAGTGCCCCCTCAGTCTGCCCTGGGCACTTTCACGACACGGCACGTTGCCCGGTGGTGTGTGGTTCGTGTGATGTGGGGCTTCGTAATGCCGCCATGGACTTGGACGAGGTGGTTTCGGCCTTCCAGACCGCCTTCGACGACGAGAACGACGAGGAATTCGCTGACCTGTGCCACCAGCACGACCAGCCACTGGTGCGTGACGACCCTGGGCCCTTCACCTACCCGGTGCGGCACGACGTGGGAT
Organism: Cymbomonas tetramitiformis; assembly: GCA_001247695.2. Taxonomy (NCBI): domain Eukaryota; kingdom Viridiplantae; phylum Chlorophyta; class Pyramimonadophyceae; order Pyramimonadales; family Pyramimonadaceae; genus Cymbomonas; species Cymbomonas tetramitiformis. The sequence continues at coordinate 27,409 of LGRX02035580.1, read as the reverse complement.
TACGTGCCCACTATGCGGGCTTGGGTCGTGGTGCTTCGGACGCCGGCATGGAGGGTGTACTTTCCGATGCACGGGGTGTCCTTGACTCCCTACGGTCTGCGGCTACAGCTGCACAGGTCGGTGGTGCTGCCACTACCAGTGTGCAGCCACCTCTGCATCTTACCACTTTATCTGTACCACAGGTGGTGTGCGATGCGCCACCACCTGCCAATCACGAGATCGACACTGGGCTATACCCGGTTTTGGCATCGGACCCGGCTTCTGTCGAGTCTCCTTTCGAGGAGCCTCTCCGTGTCACTTTTATGGACCAGGTAATGCCGGCATGCTCTAACCCCTCCCTTAAATTGTGCTCGATTGACTCGGTTCACGAGTCGATTCACCCGGGAGAGCTTTCCGTGATCGACGATGACGACGACTCCGACGGTTTTTCTTATTCCGGAGACGGGATTCCCTCGGCCCCACCGGCTACACGATCACGTGTCGGTGTGGCAACATTGCCGAGAGTCTTCTCTTTTGCATCTCTAGCCCTGCCCGCACTCATGTGTCTTGCATGTGTGTCCGCGGTTCAGGGTTCGGTGGTGCTCCATCGAGACCCTGAATTCACCGCAGCAATACATCCCACTGGGGTGACTGCCAACAGTCTGTCTGCCTTGCCGTGCAATTTTCTTTTCGGCATTCCTTTTCCTTCTGTGGTTTCGGCAGGCTTGGATTCAGATTTTCACTTTTCAGGATTTCTAAATTTGTTCTACGAATCTTCTACTGGTTCTGGCTTCTGGTCTTGGCTTCTGGATTATAGTTCTGGCTTCTGGTTCTGGACTCTGGTCTCTGGACTCTGGTTCTGGATTATGGCTTCTGGACTCTGGTTCTGGTTGGACATCTTTGACACTGACAACTTCTTCAACTCTGGTGAACTCTGCAACTTTGTGGACCACTTTGAAAGTGGCTGAGTATCTGTAAACTTGAGCTGTAGGAACTTAGCTTGAGAGCGGTATCCTAGCAGCAGTTTTAGAAAGGGACCGCCCTGGCTAAAGCACAGGCCTCCCTCTAGCAGTTTCCAGCTCCTAGCTGTTTGTTGTTTCGGAACAGTTTGATTTGTCTGTGCTCCGCTCTCTGCCACCTGAACAGCACTCCGTACAGTTACAGGGTGGTGTGCTGGATTCAGTGCACCGTAGGTCATTATGTGCATGACTCCGTTTAGCTGTACCCGTACTCGTACAGTACTTGGTGGCAGAAACCTAGATCACAGATACGCTTATATTCGTTTATCTCTGATAATCAGTTTACACTTGTATGAAAACTATTCAGTGACCACCCGATATATTACAGTATGATATATCTCACAGAAATTGCGTACTGTAGCTGAAGAATTTTACGATGCAATTGCGGATCGGGATGGGTCAACGAAGAACGAGTACTGTAACGAGTAAGCAGTCACGCAACGGCATCGGCAGCGGCAATGGTACTACATAAGAGGCGTGTAGTGGGGGCATATCCTTATTAAATACATTTATATTCCTTATTAAGTATCTTATGTATTTGCCAGGATTTCCCGGTATTTCGGAACGCCTCTTATGTAGTAGAGCCACCGGTCATCTACGGCAAACCACCTCAGTCGATCACTCAATATATTAGCTGTCCCATTCTGAGACCTTCATATATAGAAAATATATTTTCATATATCTCAGTTTGGGACACGCACCGGCAACATCGGGAACAATCTCTGATTGTTCCTTTTCTTTGAATGTTGCTTTTAAGTCATACACAAGTCATACTCTAGTCATACACAAATCATACGCAAGTCATACTACTCAAGTCATACTCGAGCCATACGCAAGTCATCTGATGTCGGCCTCAGATCAATATGTGTGAATTATATTGTCCCATTTCCAGAACTTCATATATAGAAAATATATTTTTATATATTTCACTTTGGGACACTATTTATCACGAGGCGATGTCAGCAAATTCTACGAGTGTTCCTTTTCTGTGAATGACAACAATTGCGATCGCAAACCGCAAATTTCATTTGTTTCAATTGTTTATTTTGCATATCACTGATTAGTATCAACAAAAGCAACAATTTCCAATTGTCGCCGTTCTGTGATGAATATTCTACATATTTGCATTTCGCTTGTTGTCCCATTCTCAGATCTTTATATATAGAATAATATATTTTCCTTATTTCACTTTGGGACACTGTGTGTCAGATATTGTATACTTACGATTCATTTCACAATATTTGCGATTCATTTCACAATATTTGCGATCGGTCGACATCTTCGGCAATTGCGATACAATATGCCGATCTGTGCCGATGCAAGCCGATATCATCTACTGTCCCAAACTGAGATGTTTGTATATAGAAAAACTTAATTTTGAATGTTCAAAATGGGACACCTGCGATTGTTGCCATTGTTCCCTGTGTTTCAATTTGATTTTCTGGAATTGTGGAATTCTGCGATATCGCAATTTGATTTTCTGGAATTCTGCGATATACATTCTGGAACTCTTGTCCCAAAATGAGATTTGCATATATAGAAAATCTTACTTTTTATGTTCAAAATGGGACACACCATCAACCTTTTTTCCTCTCCTATCTTATGACGACACAAATATTCCGCGCAAATTGTTTCGATATATTGCCGAACATTGAAGCGAACTCGGTTGATCTCGTAATATTAGACTTGCCATATAATCAGACCGCCTGCAAGTTTGATAATCAGAAATTTGATCTAGATAAGCTATGGATACAGCTCAAACGTCTTGGAAAGCCACGAACTGCGTATGTATGCTTCTGCACTACTCGGTTTGGACATAAATTGATAACCAGCAATGAAAGAATGTTCCGCTATGATATCGTTTGGCATAAATCAATGAGTGCTGGCTTTTATCATTGTAATAAGATGCCTTTGCGTAGTCACGAGATGTTATATGTGTTTTATGATAAGTTGCCGACATATAATCCACAAATGACTGAAGGCATTCCTTATACACGTGCTCCCGGCCGACGCACTGAGTTATATACTGGAAACAGTCCGAGAATTAATACTATATCTGACGGGAAACGATTCCCGAAGTCTGTAATAAGTATCGCAAACGGAAATCATAAAAGTAAACACCCTACTGCTAAGCCATACACTATATTAGAGTGGATTGTTAAAACTTATTCCAACTCAGGTGATACTGTGCTAGACCCAACGATGGGTATCGGTACGGTCGGTCTGGTATGCAAAAATAATGATCGCAGATTCTTTGGCATTGAACTAGATAAGAAATATTATGATATGGCTCAAGAGTTATTGTGCAAATAATATCTGATAAGTATAGATGAACAATTCAAGTGTATTTTGAGATGTCTAAGTTGTGGGAATATGACAAAACAACAAACAGTATGTTGTGGTAAGCTCGGATGCTGACTTGGTAAGCTCGGATGCTGACCTGGTATGCTCGGATGTGTAAGTGAAATAAGTCTTGCAGGTCAAGCAGGATGTGAAAGCAAACAAAGCAAACATATTTTACTGGATATCACAGACTTGTTAGAAAAAAAGGGTCCTCAGAGTGTTCTGCTTAACAAATTTCGAATGAATCTAAGGTGCAAAGGCTAGAAGAAGATTCGCAGTCTGAAACTAATATTTCTTGCCACTGCTATCTAAAAAAGATGCAAAGTACAAGAATATGAGTGTAAATCCGTATATCACTTCGGCATATATGGCTGCAACCAGTTTTGCGGTGTGAGTCGTGACGAATGCCAACACGGTGGTGGTCCCTACACAGAATGGGTTGACCGAATTGAAAGCAGTACCACACTCAAGTTGGCGATGCACCCAGTACGTGCACGTAATGACCGTGCTGCACCATAAGGTCGCAAGAACACTCAAAAACAACAGTTTTACCCAGAGTCCTTGTTTGCGGACCCAGCGTTCCACAAAACCGGCATCCGACTCCGGGTTGGCAGTAGACTCGGCGAATTCCTCTGCATCCGGTAAGTCAGCAAGGCCAAGCTTTACAACGTTTCCATACGGAGCACTTTTGTGATACCCAGCTTTAACAATATGAAACCAAGAATAAAAAACACCCTTATTTTTGCCACGTTTGGAATAAACAAACTTGACTTTATCCAAGTCGGCCTGCCGAATTTGCTTCCCAAAGACTGGGTCACGCTCGATGCGACGTCCAGTACGTGGGGACGTAGGCGGATCTTCACCGTCAGACACTGCACAACACAACATGAAAACGAATGTTACAAAGAAAGTTACGCATCGGACTACAATAGATAAGGGAACAGTGACATACTTGCAAGAGTTATTCGCACGCAGCTTAATGGTACTACCTGCGGCAACACAGAACGTACCGACTTAGAACGTTAACTTGTCCTTGGCGTCATTCGGAGTCGCTGACGGCTGGGATGCGTCAGAAGACTCAGACTCAATATCAAAAAGATAAACGGCTGCGCGAATCTTCGGACCACAGTTACGGTCAGTGCTCCAGTCATAGCCCGCCGAGTTCAAAGGAGGGTCAAGTAGAGAGTCAAGATTCGGGACATCGTTGACTTCTTCAGTCAAAACACTAACTTGTGCTTCAAGCTGCTTCGAATGTTTCAAGGCTACATGTAACTGACTTTCCAACTGTTTTTTCGTCACATTCGACTTGGCTGCAGGCTGACTTGGACCTGGCGCGGAGGTGAGTTTTGTCTTGTGACTCTCGACCTCAGCAAATAGCGCGTTATTCTGGGTTTTTAGAGTGGTCACTTCATGTTCCAGCTCAGTGATGCGCATGCGCGACTGCTCCTTCTCAGACTTCAAACTTTCGACTTCAGCTTCTAACTCTGACACGCGTTCAAGGGTGACTATCTTAGCAGCCATCCTGGGAATATTATCATCTAACTCACAAACTGAGGGTGCAGCGGACTGGACATTCGAATGTAAGGGAGTGACTTGGCGAGACCTCGGAACTCGCGTTGGAGTCGACTCGACATATGACTGTGGACTCAGATGGACCCTGTTTATGAGGGCTGATAGGTCCTCTTGTTCATCACGCCTTTTTCAAAGTACTCTTGGCGTGACTCGGTCATGCTCTCAACGAATTCTTTACACTCGCTGTCAAGCTCACTCAAAGACGTCAGGTCAAGACTCTCAAACGCTTCCTCCTTATCAGCTGAAGCGCTTGCTATCAAACACTTGAGCACCACTTTGTAAGCAGTGGTATCGCATATCGATTCATAAACCTCAGCGTCATTCGACTTTTGCAAAAGGTCACACTGCTTGCAATACGCATCAGCGCCCTTGTCAATGGACACAATAGACTCTATGGCTGCGTCGAAGTGGTCTTCCATACAGAAGTACCCTCCGTTTGCAGGCTTACGCTTGCATCTGACCCAACGACCTTTTACTTTCCGAATGTGGACGCATTTTGCTTTCCCCGTAGGAGCGTCGGGGTCACGTGTGGCGAATGTGGGTGTGCCAGACTCCAAGCATGGCCATGTGACTCCAAGACTGTTTTTTCTTCGACTCACAACGACACGCGCACTCCGCTTTGACCGTGGCGACTGCGGACCTTTCGGGACTTCCATCTCAGTTCAATCAGAATTTACCTTAGAATAGGCGTCAAGCGATCAGAAGCAGTCAGAGTATGCAGTGCAAATAATATGGCGAAAACACCGAGATATTTTACACTGTATGAATAATTGTTTTCACCTTCCACTTGTCATCGGAAATGTTATTACTGTTTATCCAGGACAGCCAATTGAATTTGCAGCAAATATTCATTAGATCTGCTTTCCGTATAAAACGTGACACATCACCTGCATATATATCGCCACCTGCAACATCACTGGTTCGCAGCAGGCGCCGTGTCAACTGTCGACCCTTCCGTCCACCCTCCCGACCATCCTACCGACCATCCTACCGACCATCGTATCGACAGTTACGGCGATATTGCAGATATCGAACGATCTGACGGCCTGAAATACTTACACAATATATTTATATTATTTTGATGGTCGGAAGGGTGGTCGGAAGAGTGGACGGAAGGGTGGACGGAAGGGTGGACGGATTTTGACGGTTTTAATGGTCGTGCCGGTGTCACCGACTGAATACAGTATAGTCGTACAGTAAGTAATTTTTTCTGTGCAGAAAAAAGGTAGAGAAATTTCACGATCTGCAGAGCGATGTTTTTGACGATTTCGGACTCGATTTTCGCCCATAATATTTTGAGATTTCAGCATTTAATGTCCCAAAATGAATATTCATATTTATATAATACTATATATACATATTTCATTTTGGGACAAGTGTTAATTAAGTGAATATGGGGCGGTTTTGCACACCAACTTTTTGCGAATTTTTGTGTAATCAAAACTTTTGTCGCTCAAATTGTGTGTCCCAAAGCGAGATCTTTATATTAGTCATATCAAATCTTGAAATGGGACACCTATGAACAAATTTAAGGAATTAATGTGTGTGTATATAGTAAGAATGACCCGAAGCGATGCGTTAAAAGAAGCTCAAAAACGATATAGGGCGTCACATAGACAACAACTTTGTGAGTACAAACGAGTGCAATCCAAGATATTTTATGAGCGTCACAAAGAGGAGATCAATGCCAAACGACGTGAGAAATATAGGCAAAGTCGGGATGGACAGAAAATGTGATTTTCGTATAGCTATATAAACTACTTAAAGAATAAAATTGCAAGGTTATATAAGAAAGAATGCGCCTCACCAATACTCAAACCACTTACAAGGATACCCTTGTTCTCAAAGATATGATTAAACACAAATTGATAAAGAATGATAAAAGACCTCTAAAACCTAATTATTACAAAGCTGTAAATGTGCAATTCAAAGAAATTGAAGCAAATGAATTTTATAATGTTGGGATTATTGGTGGGAAAATAAACAACATCATTGTAGTCGACATAGATATACACAAATGGGATATGGAGACTCATCCTTGGGTAAGGACATTTGGAAGATCGTTAAAAGTATTTGATACATACATCGTCAAAACACCAAGTGGAGGATTTCATTTATACTTTTTGTATGACGAAATCTTTGAGAAATCAAAAAGTAATCACGAAATTGACATTATATCAAATGAAAGATATATAGTAGCGCCTCACTCAAGCATCACAAACCACAAGAAAAACATTATAAACAAGACTTATGAAGTTGTCAACAACACATCTATCAAGAAAATACCCGAAAATGTAAAACAATTTCTCCTAGAATACATATATACATCTAGTGCACAAAAAAATGAAAAAACCGGACTATATGAAATGAAACCCAAAGAGGAATATGAGAATGATGGAGATGTCGATTATGACTTAAGCAATAAAGACATTGATAACATATTGAAGATGTTGCCTAGTAGCATCATTGAAGAATATGGTGATTATCTAAAATTCACCACCGCTATGAAAGCATTGAATAAGTATGCAAAATGGGACAAATTTTCAAAGAGCAAGCCAAAGTATGATAGAAATCAAAATGTCAAGATATGGAACGCTTGTGATCCTACAAGTTTTGACTCCATACAATGGCTCTTGTCCAAGGCTATCAAGAAGGTGGCGTATAATTATCACAAAATGAAGCCTATTCCTAAGGATATGATACAACCCCATACCCAATACAATCGTCCAAAGCTTGTAGAAAGTCGAGGGGGCAACATTTTCGATAATAAACATTCATATATCATAAAATCGGGATGTGCAACGGGCAAAACAACCTCATTCATTGACCATATGAAACAAGAACTTGGAAGAGGTGGAAAATTTGTGAGCATTGTATCTCGAGTGAGCTTAGGACAAGATCATTATTTCAAGTTCAATAGTGAAGGTCTAAATTGTAAAATGTACAATGATATAAACGAGAGTATAACACAAGATGATAACATTGTCATAACCATTGATAGTTTATATAAATTGCAAAAGATAGATTTGAGAGGATACACAATTTTCTTAGATGAGTTCAATTCATTGCTCAATTACTTAGTTGCAAGTGACACAATTGCAAAATTGAGGAGTGGGTTATGGATGTTATTCAAGAATGCATTGAATATTAGTAAGAATTACATAGCGGTGGACGCCGATATTTGTGACGATTCCATTTTGTATTTGAATCTACTCAACAAACAATATACATATATTCACAACACGTATCAACATTTCAAGGGAGTGCCAATGATTGAGATCCATAATAAACAAGAATTTAGGGACCTCATCCTGGAGCAAGAAAGCTACCTCATACCAATGGATTCCGCCGCTTTGGCGGAGGATTTGTATAGCTTTCTAAAACCACACCATCCCGATGTAGTATTGATTACAAAATTAACCGATAACATCCCCGACTTTAATACACACAATAGGATCATTTATAGCCCCAAGATAGTATTTGGACTTGATAGTAATCGAGTAGATGCAATCCACGTACCAATCAAGAGACCAGTGTTTGCATATTATAAAGAGCACACCATCGACCCATTAAGTATGTCCCAACAAGTTCAAAGAGAGAGGAACATCACGTGTGTCTATATGTTCTTTTATAAACAAAAATACAGAGCAAACCCGATAACACTACAAGAGTTAAGGGATGCCTTAGTAGAAACAACGAAATATGGGTATGAATTCTTCAATCACCCATTTGTACCACAAGAACTATCAAAAGAATACTTTGAATTCTTGGTGCAATATGAGTACAAAAAAATATGTTACAATACTAATAAACGTGCACACTTCATTAGCATTATGAGGAAACAAGGCTTTGTGGCCGATATGCATTATATAACAAATACAAAACTCGGACAACCACTCGAAGATGAGAGTGAAACAACAAATGAGTTTGATCCAACATCTTGCAAAGCATATGAAAGAGTTCACGAAATTTTGCAAGTGCCAAAAGAACACCTTGAAACATATAGAGAATTCTATGAAAAGGACTATCTATTGAAATAAAGGCATTTTGCAATTACAAAACACTTTTGGTTATACAACACACACGATATGGCGGACAAGGTGACTTATGCCAAGGATTTTATGGTAAATGTAGCACGATCTACCGATATGAAGCTACATTTCTTGCAACAATTTCAAGACTTGGTAGAGAATCCTAGCAAGAATACCATAGATTCACAAAAGGTGCTAACACAAGAGCAAAGTGAAACATTGAACCAACAATACAAAAATACTTTTGAAAAGGAGAAGTGCATAAGAGCATATGATTTAACCAAGAAATTAGAGTGCAATGCAATTCAAAATAAAATGTATTGTGCACTATTTGGAGATAACTTTACAAATGGCAAAAGATTGAGAGATAACAAGGATAGAGGATATGTATACAAGGTATTAGATGAACAATTGGAATTGCACAAAACATTGTTAGAATTTCGACGTACCATATCTAATAATGAGGAAACACATATACTCGAAGAAGACGCTACCGTTGCCATTTAAATGTCCCAAAATTAAAAACAAAAATATATAGAAGTAATAAACTTAATTTGGGACAAGACACAATATTAAATCACGAGGTACGTTATACACATTCTCAGCGGGTCCTCTTCCCTTTCCGTGCTTAGCAAGAGAGCTTCTTCCGTATTGTGCTGACGTCATATGTTTGCCATACCATTTAACTGTCGGGCATGGATTTGCCCACTTAAAGCACATCTTTAGCTCTAAGTTTGGCCTATTTGTCCATATATTAGTCGCCTTTCTATACTCACACCCATATCGGCAGTAACAACACGCATGTATGTATTTATTCATATCTTTCATAACGTCTCTATGTCTCATCAGTCCGCCATCGGCGGGATTTTCGATATACCAATGTGCAGTCTGACTAAAGTACTCGATGATTTCCAAGGTCGTCTTAACAATACTATCAGCTAAGACTAAATCGCGTTGACTCCGTGTTTTGGCTTTGCTATACTCAGTGCAAGGCGGGCTTGCCCATATGATATCAAAATGGTGTGGTGGGTATGCTGAAGTGTAATCCCATTGCAATATGTCCACCGTATGAGTTGGGTTGAATCTTGACTCAAAGTCGACGGAAATGATTTCACAATTCTCATAAATGTCCTTAAGTACTTTACTCACCGAGCCGGTTCCGGAAAATAGATCAAGTATCCTCACCATTGTCCCAAACTGAATATTACTATATAGAAGAATATAATCTTGGTTTCGGACAGCGACAGAGACGTATATATCAATCACTTTTGTCCCAAAGTGAACGGCAACATTCAAAGAATGTTGCTTATCTTTATATTAGTAATATCATATTTTGAAATGGGACAAAAGTATTTCATACATTGCCATTTGGTATTATCCACTCATTAAAAATTCTCCTGAACATACTAGGATGTGTCGATTTTCTGTGTAGGTCGATGAATAGGAAGTCGTGAGGTCCTTGTATGGCCTTTGAATACACTGAATTGAATTCCTCAATTGGTATTTCACCTCCAACTTCCTCCCCAATCTTATCAATCTCTTTCTGATTCTTGTTTCGGAACACAAGCATATGTGTAAGATTACCCCGTATTGACTTGAGTAGACCTCCCGATGAACTTGTGTAATTCTGTGTTGCAAACAACAATGTCACTCCTAATGCACCATCCTTCAGTTTCCCAAGATGGCGGTGTTTGATGACCATATTGCTCAGCTTGCTTGATGGTCTCATCATATCGGTATCCTGCGTGTCATCAAAAAATGCTGCGATCACGGGCCTTTTACCACCATACTTATGTTGAGGCGGGAGTATGTTGCCATTATCGTCTCCAAACTCCAATAGCAATTCCGCCGGAATTTCATAAATACTGATGTTACTATTATGCAACATTTTCATCAAAGTGCGGGGTATGACAGTATGACACTATGACACTATGACAGTATGACACTATGACACTATAGTAGTATGACAGTACTGTGGGGGGTGTCATCGTGGAACTCAGTCAGACCCTCGAAGAATGGTCAGATTCGCATCGGGGTTGAAAAGACAATGAAATCGAATATCAGATATTAAGGTTATGACAGTATGACAGTATGACGCTATGACAGTATGACAGTATGACAGTATGACAGTACAGTAGTATGACAGTACTGTGGGGCAGTCATCGTGTCAGCCTGTCGGCATAACATCTGAATCGAGAATGACGAATCGGAATTAGAAATGAGATCGGATCGGGAACTGAACGTTGAGCCGAAGTGTGACATCGGCTCTCGAGTGGTTGACCCTGCAACCTGAGTGACGAGTGAATAAGTAGAGCACTTGAGAAGTGTTTAGCCTTCAGAACTCGGAACCGAATTATCGTTTGTACCTCAATCTGGCCCTGATCCAGTATATTATAAAAATCCGAATTGTGTACCTTTGCACGTTCAATCAAAAACATATCTCCGAGCATCTGTCGTCGTGCCCCTGGCACATTTGGTATCAGCGTGCTGCGATTTCGCCTCTGCGCAACTCGCCCACGGGCCTTTTGTAACTTCCGTTGTAATACAGGGGGAGAGCTGCACTTCCGGCTATCTGGGCGCAATTTTAGCCTCCGTAAGTACATTTTTTTTCGTATACAACGGCCGTATCCTTTGGAAAACATCTCCAAAACTTCATATTTTCGCCCCTTAACACTGGGGGCCCAACCAGGCTCAAAAAAGTCAGCATTCGTTTTCCGATCTTAACTTCCAAGTCTGCCCCAGGCTACAAACAACCGTCAGGGAGCACCCTAAAGGGTTTCCCCGGTTTATAGTAGCCAGGAAAACCTCATAGCCCACTTTCTAGAGCCTTAAAAAGGCGAAAAACAGCCAAAAACAGCCCAAAATAGCCGTTTTAGCCCGTTTTCAGCCTACCCCGAAACCTTCCACAGTAGCCCCCACCACCAAAAACTCCTTCCCCAGACCCCATAGGACACCCTAGAACCCCCCAATACCGCCCTCACGGCCACCAACAGCTGGGAAAACCCCTCAAAGTAGCGCTTTTAGTGGCTTCTGGACAGTTTCTGGACAGTTTCTGGACACCTCTGGCTTACCCTCTGGCTGGAATATTTTGGGAGTGTACGAAGTCCGGTTACCTTCTGGGACCTTGCTGAGCTTTCTGGGACCTTGCTGAGCTTTCTGGTTGCAGTTCCTTGACCCCTGCCTGCATACATAGGCACTTGAAATCTGTGTCGCGGAGCCCTGGCGAAAATTTGAGTTCGCCGGTGCATGGCAGTACCCCCTTCGCCAGAAGAATACAGAAGAGCGTGGTGGAAACAAGGACCCATCAAGTGGGTATTCCCCCCAGACCCCACCTACCCACCAGCAGGCGCCTTCTGGCAGAGCGGTCCTTGGAGCGGTCCTCCTTCCCCCTCTTCTTCTGACGACGAGGAGGAGAACTGAGCGCCTGGATATAGTCACGCTGGCTATCCCACCAGTACATTACGACCACGTGTGGCATCTCCAGGCAATACAAGTGATCAACGCCCCCCCTTGGGTCCTCCTTGGCGCTGATTGGGTTCCCCCATCACCACCTGGAAGTCCCGCCCCTTCGCCTCCAGCGAGCGACATCGAAGAGGACGAGACTAATTAAATAAAAAAGGCGAGCACTCACCACTTTGCTCACCTGTGGCTATTGCCACACCCAGTCCTTGATCTCAACCAGCTCAGCAATCAGGATGTCACAGCAGACATCAGAGGCATTTCCCAGCATGAGTGTCAGCGCAGAGCAGCTACACCACACTCTGTTCTCTCCCATAACCTTCCCATCGCCCACCGCATATGCTTCCGCTCACCCCATTCCACATCCAGGCACCACCATGCCCTACACAGCGGTGCCCCGCCCTTATACTATGCCGGATGGCACCCCCGCACAGGCTGTATGGAACGGCGTCAATTGGGTATTGCCCCAATCAGCGCCCCTCGCTGGGGGAGTATCACCAGTGCCATTCACACTGGGAACCCATCACCCCATGGGCGCATATCCCACACCGTTCCAACAACAGCTACAGCAGCAGCAGCAGTGGCTCGCGTACCAGCAGCAGCAACAGCAGTGGCTTCAACAGCAGCCACTGGAACCGATGCAGCAGCAGTTACAGCAGCAGCAGTTACAGCAGCAGCAGCTACAGCAGCAACAGCAGCAGCAGCAGCAGCAGCAACAGCAACCGCAGCCGCCACAACAGCCGCAACATCGACCACAGCAGCCCCATCAGCTGGCACCAGCCACCTCCGCGCTTCATGACTCAGGCGCGGATCCCTCATCGCTGCAGCACTTCATCAGCATCGGCGCCGCGGCCCTGCCGGACCCTCTGCAGGTACCCCTTGACAGCGGGGTTCAGCAGAACGTCTTGGGCGGCACCCAGCTCTTGGTGCGTCACCTTCCCGCGGTGGCGACAACCTCAGAGACTCGCCGGCGTCGGCGTTCCCGAAGGGCATCTTCGGGCCCTGCGACACATGGCAAGCATCTCCCAGGTCCAAGCCACGCACCTGATCACTCTGACCCCGACTCCGGCACGGACATCAGCCGCACCAGCACGGGGACTAGAGGCAGCCGAAGCACGCAGGCACGGGCTGAGCGCAGGCGGAGGGCCGCCCACAGGTCCGGCTCTGACTCGGACGCGAGCAGCCGAAGTGAACACATTCGCAGAGAAGTCCTAGCGGCAGTACAGGCCCTGGACATCTCCGCGGTGCTCTCGAGAGGACTCGCGCTGCCTGGTGCGACGACATCGGCAGGAGCCTCCCCACCAGGCGACCCTCAGGGCAGCGCACAGGGCCTGACGGCGGACCATCTACACGAGGCAGACGCTGTCGCCAGCGTAACCCCTCCAGTGCCTCAGACCGCCGCTGAGACCGCTCCCGCCGAACCTCCCACTCAGGGCCGGCCAAATCCCCATAACATGATGGTGGCCCGCCGGCGGCAGTCGATGGAGACGGTGGTGCACGGCGGTGGCAATCCCGACTCAGAGCCCAGAGACTCCAGTTCAAGCGACTCGCCACCAGGCCCCCCTAGTGATCCACCTCAGGATCCCCCTGACGATCCCGCACCAGAGCCCTCCTACCCTCAGTACCCAGAGGTCAGAGCCCTCTTCGTCACCCACGATGGTGGGTCATTGTGGGTGCACCAGTCAGCTGGGGTGCGAGGCGCGGCAACCGTCTCCCTACCATGGGACGAACGCCGCCGGGCTGGGGTGCAGGGCGACGCCATCTTGTTCAGGATCATGCACCTGCTGGGAGCGCCGCTGACTGCATATGCGCGCATGGGGGGCCGGCTACACCATGCACCCCTACCCCTTACCAACCCTCGTGTGGAGACCTGGGTCCTTATGGTCGACCGCGAGGTCATGGATATGGCAATGGGGGACCCAGCCGCGGCCAATGTGCGGTCTACCAGCATGGGGCAGCCAGTATGGGAGTGGATCCCTGCTACTGCGCGGGAGTCGGAGATGCAGAACTTCGATCAGGACGGGCTCGCCGCGTGGTCGGAGGTCAGCAACTCCGATTGGTACCGGAGCATGAGCGTGGTGGCCGCACAACCATCCACACCCCTGCCCTTCCATACACCTCTTCCACTCCCCGCACCACCATCAGCCCCTACATTACCGCCCACTCCGACCGCAGTCCCCACAAATCCCGCGCCTGCGCCTCCGCCCGCGCATGCCCCGGGACCACCACCCCCTGCCCGTTTTCCCCATTCCGCCGCCGCAAACCCCGTTCACTCTGCCGCTGCCGTGAACCCCGTTCACTCTGCCGCCGCTGCAAACCCCGTGCTCTCTCCCAGCGCCACCCCCTTTGTTCCAGGCATCGTCCGTCTGCCGCAGGGCACTAACCTGCGAGCATCTCCAGACGAGGTCCGCCTGGAGCACAAGACCAAAGAGATGGTGCTAAAGCTGGTCAAGAGCGTCACCAGGTTCCCCCGCTCCGCGTCCGACACAAAATCGGCCGACAAGGAGGGCCTCCTGACGCAGCTGGAGCACTACTCCCACATGGTGCGGAAGGTATTCCAGGAGGCCATCGTGATCGAAGCACTGACCACTCCCAGTTGTACGCCATCAGTATCAGAGTACCAGGCGAGTGTGTCAAGCCTTCTTTGGAGCTTCAAGGAGTACACTCTTCAAGACCAGCAGAGAAAGTTCTTGGAGCGCGCGGCGGGGACCTTTGGGTCCGAGCAAGCTTGGCACCAACGCTACGGGGAGCTGGACGTGTTCTTCAGCGATCTGGCGGTGTGCTCTCTGACGCAGGCCTACCTGGAGAACGCACACGGCGAGGCCATTGCCCTGAAGCAGGCGGTGAACGAGACCGCGGCGGAGTATTTCTCGCGACTGGAGACCCGCATGGCCTCCGTCAACTTCTTGGCCGGCAGAGTCCCAAATTGCGTGGAGATGACCAACTTGTCGATGCTCTCTACGTACCGCCGGGGGCTGAAATATGCACCCAAGGTGATGCGGCGCCTGAGAGCCATCCACTTGGATGTCTCCAAACCAGAAGAGTGGGAGAGGAAGGCCGTCGCTGACGACATCCCAGGCACCCACAACGCCTTGTTGAAGATTCGGGAAGTTGCTGAGGAGGTGGAGAGTGACATTGACACGGAGGCGGCTCAGAGGCGCTCTCAAGACCGTACTCCCCGTGCTGTTTCCTTCGCTAACCCACCACCTCGCACCCCCTTCTACAGGCGTACCCCCTCTTCGAACCGCCCAGCTCTTGCCATGCTGGAAAACGGGCCTGCCACCACCGTTGCCGCGGCAGTGACTCCTTTGCCACCACCACCTGGCCTCTCCCGCCCTGATGCTCCGAAAGTCCGCCGGTGCTTCGCCTGCGGCTCTGCGGAGCACATCGTCCGTAACTGCACGGACGAGGCTAAGCTCAAGGAGTGGAGGGCCAATGCACCCGCTCGACTGGCGAACTCCCCTGGGTTTGTAGCCGCCGTCGTTTGGGCCATCGAGCAGCAGGAGGACATCTCCTCGGTGGACGGCGTCCCAGAAGAGTTCTCCGAGGAGGTCCTGGCTCTTGCTACCTGTGAGGACGAGCAGAGCTACCAGACCCTGGCGGCCCTTGCGGGCATCGAGCTTGTGGAGGGTGACGGCCTTCCCCCGGTGGAGAGCGATGAATGACTGGCCGGCGGCCAGCCCCAGACCCTGCCCTTCGGGGAAGTGAGGTCTTGCCCTGATGATCAGACCCTCTCCGCCCTGGAGAAGCGGTCAGAACCAGTGGAACCCCGACGCGCCCGAGGACGCAGAGACCCTTGGGGCCAACGTCCCCACCCCAAGAGTGTGGCCTTCACCTCTGGGACCCGCTTGCGACGCACCTACCGCTCAGCTGGTGCCCCATCGCCGCCGAGGGATGACTTGTCCAGCCACCCTCTCGCAGGAAGCACCCCCTTCGATGAGCCGTCGCTACCTCTTGATGACGGCCCTGCTTATACACAAGCGAGGATCGAGGGTCGGAGGGGACGGCGAGTCCCCCGGCACAGACCCCCCATTATGGGCAACAACCGCGGAGAGCCCCGCGACCTTCGCCCCCGACCGCGTGTTGTCCTACCACTGCCCATCTATCAGTCCAACCTCGCAGACCCACGGAAAAGGCTAACTGCGTGGCACTGGAAGAGAGATCTGTACTCCCTCCCCCTCGAAGTCGCCATGCAGAAGGTCCGCAGAGCTCTGCGCAAGTCCCCAGAGGCTGCCAAGGACCTGGTGGATAAGATGTCGGAGCGCGTCCGCAGCCGCGTACACTCTGGGAGTCGATCGCCAAAGGAGCGCGTGAACCGCGCCAACCAGCTGGCAGAGAGGATACGCATTGCCCGCGAACCTCAAGATCGCAAGGAAGGCCATCAGCGCATAGCATTGTGGCACCTCCTTTCACACGACGGTCGCCAGCAAGTCCCCGAATCCTCTAACACCAGCTCCCACGACCTCTACGCGGCTTGGAGAGAGCTGTCGCCTGCCGAGCAGCAAAAGGCAATCGCCACTTCGAGTCCAGACTCTTCCCCAGGTAGCAGGCTGTGGGAAAAGGAGGGCGCACGAAGAGCAGCAGCGAGGTCTTCGACATCCCTCTGCACCCTGGACACTGAAGTGGGCACGATACCTGGGACAGCGGGAGATGTGGGTTTACCTGGCGCCTGGTGCAGTCTGCACGCAGTACACCAGTACAAGATGAGGAAGCTGGGTCCCAGCCCCTTGGGAGCATCCCCTCCATCATCCTCGCTGGCCGAGCCCACAACAGAGACTACATCTTCGCACCATGATAACGCGCCGGCCACTCCGGGAGGAAACCCCGAAGGTTCATCCTACTGCTCAGAGGCGGAGGAGACCTCCGCACCCAGTTCGCTTTGCTTCACCCAGCAGATGACCACCGTCAAAACGCATGAAGTGGATGAAGCGCCACCCTGTCTCGACAGCCACCCCATCGCTGAAGACCCTGAGGTGATGGAAGAGGAGTCCTCGGTCAACTCGCTCTGCTTCACCCAGCAGATGGCAGCAGCTGGGACCCCTCAGACGAGAACTGACCACCAGAGCTCCCACCAGCTCGCCCACGACTCCCCTGCTGGCAGCCCTCAGCATGACGAGGATCCTCTCACCCATGGCAGTCTCACCAATAGTGTCGCTACCCATGTGAGCCCCACAACAAGCGGCACTACCCACGTGAGCCCCACAGTAAGCGGCACTACCCATGTTAGCCCTACCACCAGTGGCACTACACATGTGAGCCCTACTACCAGTGACACCACCCATGTGAGCCCTACCACCAGCGACACCACTCATGTCAGCCCCACCTCGAGCGAATGCACCTCAGCGGGCACCCTGCTGACGGCGAGTGCAGACAACCTCGTCAGTCATCCGCCTGAAGATGTTGATTTGCTGGATGAGGAGTTCTACGCCGCGTGTAGGCAAACGCTGGAAGAATGCCGCGAGGCCTCGGACAACCTCCTCCCCAACCTCAAGTGCAAAAGCATACGCACAGATGGGGGAGTTCAGTGGAAGACTGACATCGAGGGTACCCTCGCAGCGGCACATGACGAAGAAGGACCGCTACTACTGGTATTCTACGCAACCCTCAGAGGGCACACGGTCAAGGTGTTGATTGACTCGGGGGCCTCTGACAACTTCATCTCGGAGCAGAGCGCCAAGCGATGTGGCCTCACAACACGAGCCGGTTCCGAGATGCGAGTCACCCTGGCGGATGGATCTGTGAAGATCACTGGCGCCACCGCGTACGCCAAGTTTAACACGCACACCACCACGGGCACCTATACGGAGAACGCCCTTGCCCTCCGGATCCTGCCACTGGGCATACAGGTGGATGTTATCCTCGGCGGAAGGTGGCTGCGCAGTCACTCTCCTGTCACTCTGGGCTATGAAGGGAATGGCTCCGTCTCCTTCCTCAGGAAGTCCCGCAGTGGCAAGATTGGGGATCGCGTCACCATCACAGGCTGTTCTCCTGGGAAAGCATCTGGGGACAGGTCTCCGAAGGGCACGGCCTGCGCGGGATTGGTGGATGAGGTGTTCCTGACCCCTGCCCAGCTGAAGAAGTACCTGGTGTATGCGGAGACGCAGAAGCTACGCGGCAATGACGACCCGGAGATACAGCCCGCCTGGCTCATGGTGGCCGAGAAGTCCCCCGACGATACTGCTTCTGCCTTTGCAGCCACGGCTATCGACTCTGAGAACGCCGAACCCGCTGCGGATACTGAAGATGCAGAAGTGAGCCCTGAGTGGACCCTCAAGTTTCAGGACTTCTGGGGTGAGGAGTACAAGAAGGAGATGACGACTGCCCTACCGAACATCGATGGACTCAGACATGACCCCCAGGATGAAGCCAACATTAACCTGGACCCTGAGCTGAGCAAGAAGGGACCTCCCTGCCAGCGCATCTACAAGAAGTCCGCAGAGGAACTCCGTCAACTTCGAGAACGCGTGGAGACTCTGATGTCCAAGGGCTACATCCGACCCTCTTCCAGTCCTTATGCAGCTCCCTGTTTGATGGTCCCTAAACCCGGGAACCCCAAGGAGCTGCGACTGGTGATCGATTACCGGCTCCTCAACCGCCAGACAGTTAAGGACAAGTATCCTCTCCCAGACATCCAGATGATGTTCGACGAGATGCAGGGTGCGAAGTTCTTCTCTTCGTTCGACGCGGTGGATGGCTTCTGGCAAGTACCGATGGCACCAGGAGATGTTGAGAAGACCGCCTTCACCACCCAGATGGGGTCATATGAGTGGTTGGTCATGCCGCAGGGGCTGCAGAATTCACCATCTCAGTACCAGCGACGGATGCAGCGGGCCTTGGGCCATCTCCCATTTGTCCGGATCTTCATCGATGATGTGGTCGTCTTCAGCAACACCGCTGCAGAGCACTACGAGCACGTCAAACAACTGCTCCTGACATGCAGGGAGAAGGGCGTCTTCCTCAAGAGGTCCAAGTGCCAGCTGTTGAAGAAATCCTTACGGTTCCTTGGCCACTGTATCTCCGCAGATGGCTGCAGACCCCAACACGACAAGGTGGCTGCAGTGAGGGACTGGCCCGAGCTGGAGACGGTTACCCACGTCAGGCAGTTCTTGGGCCTAGCGGGGTATTACCGCAGGTTCATCCACTGCTTCTCCGAGATCGCTCAGCCCCTCACCCGGTTGACCAAGTCGGACGTACCCTGGGAGTGGGGTCCCATGCAGCAGTGGGCCTTCGAGGAGCTGAAGAAGGCCCTCACATCAGCGCCAGTGCTCGCCTTGCCCAACATTAAGGGTGCCGCAGACGGCACAGCACCTTTCGTGGTGCAGACGGATGCTAGCGGCATCGCTCTTGGGGGAGTACTTATGCAAGACAATGGAGATGGTCTTGGGCTGCGCGTGATAGCATACGAGAGCCGCCAGTTCTCAGCCGCCGAGCAGAATTACCACACCGGCGAGCGTGAACTAGGTGCTCTACACCACTGTACCACCGTCACCTGGCGGCATTACCTCATCTTCACCAACTTCCGCATCCAGGGTGATCACCGCCCCCTTGAATGGCTGATGGAACCTGGCAGAGAGCTTAGCCGCAGACAGGCACGCTGGTACATGGATCTGGTGGAGGTGGGAGTCCCGAGAATGGAGTACATCAAGGGAGCGCTGCTGCTGGTACCAGACGCCCTGTCCAGAAGACCCGACTTCAAAGACAAGGACGTTCGCGAGGGGTTGAAGGAAGCAGGAGTGATCGACCCCACCTCAGACCTGCCGAAAGACCCTCTGGCAACACTGGAGTCTGAATGCTTCTCCAGCTCACCACCCGCAGCTCATCCCCACTGGGCTCAGACGGTTGACTGTTGGCTCTCAGCAGTGGAGACCCTCTCCGTGGCGGAACAGGCCATGGACATGGGGGAGACCATCGCTCTCGTTAATCCGAAGCTCTATAAGGGAATGAAGGAGGATCACCTCGACTTCGACATGCCTGATTGGCCTGAAGCTGATAGCGCGAAGCCGACAGAAGCTCCACACCAACCCTCTGACAGAGCTCCACCTCAGATAAGGATAACGAGGAGCATGTCACGCGCTGGAAGAGCCCCTACTACCCCAGCGCCTCCACAGTTGGCGTCACCGAAGACGCGAACGCCACCACGAGCTGACGCATCGGAGGCGCCCACTGAGAAGGTGCCAGTGACCTCACCATCCCCGCAGCAGGCGCCCCAGCAGTCAGCTCCACCCCCGGTCCTTCACCCGCAAAAACGGCAGACTCCCCCCGAAGACTCACAGAATTGGCGTGTCCGAGCAGAGTACTCCTCGAAGTACGCCGAGAAGTTTGGACCCTTCGATGTGGACGCCTGTTGTGACTTTGGCGGCCGCAACAGACAGGCGGATAGATTCTGGACAGACTGCCTTTCAGAGAAATGGAGGGGCCTTCGGGTTTGGTGTAACCCTCCATATAACTCCAAGCACATTACGGTGGAGGCGATTTTGAACAAGTATATCGCAGAATGGAAGGCAGACCCAGAAAACACCTC
This sequence comes from Cymbomonas tetramitiformis, assembly GCA_001247695.2. Taxonomy (NCBI): domain Eukaryota; kingdom Viridiplantae; phylum Chlorophyta; class Pyramimonadophyceae; order Pyramimonadales; family Pyramimonadaceae; genus Cymbomonas; species Cymbomonas tetramitiformis. The sequence goes on along the minus strand of LGRX02035580.1, from coordinate 6,485 downwards.
AGCGGTCTTCGTTCTACCAGATCACCAGTCCAAGCTCCCCGCGTGGCGCAAACTTTTCAGAAAGGCCAATATGCAGATCGTGGAGGTCATCCCTACTCACGATGATAAGGGCGAGCCCAATCAGTTCTTCGAGAACCCAGATGGGAAGGCCTTCGACCTTCGTTGGCCTGTTCTGATAGTACACGCCCCTCCCGCCAAACCACAGCCGGCACGCGTGAGGCACCCGCGAACGGCCCCCGCTGTGATAAGGACAGGTGAGGCAGCAGCCTTCAGAGACGCATCATCCCAGCAGTCGGACTCAAAGTTCCTGCGTGCGTTGAAAGCGGAGTACACCCGAGAGGGGACACTTCGTTCGCTGCGGGAGAAGGTGAAGGCGGCGCCACACCAATGTCTACAGGACTTCAGGCTGGTGGGTGAAGTGGTTTGGAGGACCGCAGCAGGGAGATATCAGTTGGTGCTGGGGGAGGACTCTCCACTTCGAGAAGTAGTGATTCGCCATGCTCATGAGTCATTGTCCTCAGGCCATACTGGGCGAGACAAGACTCTGGAGAGGGTGCTGCGACGCTTCTATTGGCGTGGTGCCGCGGAAGATGTGGGCACCTGGGTTGCATCCTGCGCAGTGTGCCAATCAGTGAGACCGCGGGGAACTTACCCGGATGGGTTGCTAAACCCTCACAGCATCCCGAACAGGCCATGGCAGGATGTCGCGGTGGACTTCGTCACCGGCCTGCCGGTATCGGAGAGGGGCAATGATGCTTTCGTGGCCTTCACCTGCAAGCTGACGAAGATGGTCCACGTTGTGCCAATGAACTTCGGCGACAGCTCCGCAGCTGTGGTGGCCAGAATCTACTTTGACTCGGTGTGGCGCTTACAAGCATGGCGCGCCTATGAAGATTGTCTCCGATCGTGACCCGCGGTTTCAAGATGCTTTCTGGCAGGAACTCATGAGACTGATGGGTGTGAAAGTGGCTCGTACCACGCCGTACAACCCTCGGTCTGACGGCCAGGCAGAACACAGCAACAGAGTTATTGAGGACATGCTCAGGTCCTTTGTTGACGCCAATGTGGAGGACTGGGATCTGTTCACCACTAACGTGGAGTTCGCGATCAATGACTCCAGGAGTGAATCTACTGGCTTCACGCCGTTTGAACTGGTGTTCGGGTTCTCGCCGCTGTCGCAGTTGGATCTTTTCCTGGAGGCCGCGCAGTCCACCGCTGGACGACGAACTGGGGGAGTAGGCACCGCACACGAAGTGGCTGTGAAATTTTCGTCGCAGCTGCGGGACGCCAGGCAGCGGTTGGAGCTGGCTCAACAGCGACAGCGCGAACAGTTTGATCGCAGACACGGGCAGCGGGAGTATGCTGTTGGAGATCTGGTCTGGATAGAGGCGAAACACCTTACGAAGAAGGTGATGGATCGCTCCATCTGTAGGAAACTGACCAAGCGCTGGCATGGACCAGTTCCTGTGACCGAACGCTTCTTCAGCGATATACAGATGACCATGCCCGAAGCCGACAGAGGAGCTCCAGTAGCCTACCGCCTACGCCTCCCTCCTCACTGGCGGATTCACGACGTGTTCGCTCAACATCGCCTCAAACCGTACACCAGCGGTCAAGATGCTTTTGCCGCACGCGATCACCCAGCAGTACCTGAAGAGGTGGTAGTGGACGGTCAGAAGGAAGCACACGTTGAGCGTATCCTTGCACGTCGAGTGCGGTCTGTTCGAGGAAAGGAGGTGGAAGAGTGGAAGGTTCGCTGGACTGGCTACTCCAAAGCTCACGACCAATGGAGGACGCGTGACAAACTTGAACGCAGAAGTCCACTTCAACAACTTCGTGAATTCGAGCAAGCGAGACTGCACATGGAAGCGCAAGTCCGCGACGAAGCCACTCGGCGACGCGAGCAGCGTGGCCGCCACTCCGCTCAAGCCGGAATGACACTGGCCCACCTCATCACCAATCCCTGCGATGAACTGGACCAGCTCGAACAGATGGAAGATGATATCCCCCTGCCGTGGGAACGCCAGGAGCGCGTGGAAGATGGGTCGTTGGCACTGGTGACAGAGCTGCTGGCAATACAGGCAAAAACAACCCGCACGCCCAGGATTCTCGTACTTTTCAGCGGTACTGGCTCAGTAGAGAGGGAATTCCTAAATTGCTTCCCCTCCGCCTCAGTGGTGACCCTCGACTCCGGGCATATCTGGCAACCCACTCATGTGTGTGACATCCTGCAATGGGACTACAAGCAATACCCGCCTGGATTCTTCGATGTTATTTGGGCAAGTCCCCCCTGCAGGCAGTACAGTCAAGCGCGCACCACTGGTGGACCCCCTGACCTTCCCCAGGCTGACAAAATCGTACGACGAGCATTGCAGATCATTGACTACCTAGAGCCAAAACATTGGTTCATGGAAAACCCCAGAGGTCGCTTCCCTAACGCGCTACGGCTTCGCCCTATGATGCGCCAGCTTCCCCCACCGCTGGTGTGTACCTACTGCATGTATGGTACGCAGTACATGAAACCCACCTGCATATGGACGAACTCAGCACCACCCTCTCCCCTGCTACGCTGTACTACTTCGACACCGTGTGCGTGCAGATGGGCAACCGGCGCTCACCCAGAGACTGCTCAGCTTGGACCTCACCCGCAGCAGACTGGAGCAGGTCAATCTGCGAGTGTATACCCCGTACCAGCACTACTGCTACGACAACTTTTCCGACATTTACGCCTCCGCGACACTGAAGACCCGCTTTAGATTCCAAGTGGCACCCTTCTTCTTGAAAGTGGTGCCCTGGTAGCGGCAGGCGAACTATGCTCGAAGAGGAACCAGAGAACCTAAGAACTGGAAACAGCAAGGAACCAGAGAACCTAAGAACTGGAACTTAGATGGGTACCTTAGCGGAGTGATCCCAGGAGGTAGACCACTCCTAAGGGGGGGAGAGTTGTGCCCGGAGGCACAGCGTGAGCCGATATGTCTATGCGTCCGTATGTGTGTCATCGGGGGTAATCTGGGATTGGCACGATGACAGTGAAATTGGGCTTGAAATCACGATGAGAATGAATACCAGATGTCCGGGGTATGACAGTATGACACTATGACACAGTATGACAGTATGACACTATAGTAGTATGACAGTACTGTGGGGGGTGTCATCGTGGAACTCAGTCAGACCCTCGAAGAATGGTCAGATTCGCATCGGGGTTGAAAAGACAATGAAATCGAATATCAGATATTAAGGTTATGACGGTATGACAGTATGACGCTATGACAGTATGACAGTATGACAGTACAGTAGTATGACAGTACTGTGGGGCAGTCATCGTGTCAGCCTGTTGGCATAACATCTGAATCGAGAATGACGAATCGGAATTAGAAATGAGATCGGATCGGGAACTGAACGTTGAGCCGAAGTGTGACATCGGCTCTCGAGTGGTTGACCCTGCAACCTGAGTGACGAGTGAATAAGTAGAGCACTTGAGAAGTGTTTAGCCTTCAGAACTCGGAACCGAATTATCGTTTGTACCTCAATCTGGCCCTGATCCAGTATATTATAAAAATCCGAATTGTGTACCTTTGCACGTTCAATCAAAAACATATCTCCGAGCATCTGTCGTCGTGCCCCTGGCACAACAGGGGCTTTCCCCTTTCATTTAACGTTTTCCAGCAAAACAGCTGGAGTCTTTTGGACAACGATGTAGGTCGAGGCAATATTTACGGATGATAGACCTCCGTCCGAAGAGGCGAGAACCGTCGTTGTTGAATCCCCCAACCTCCGTATCAAAAGCCTTTATTGCCGCTTGAGGTTGAGGGCGCTACGAAAAACAATGTACTCTCGTTGAAGTTTTTTCGAGGGTCGTACTGTATCAGCAATCGTCAACGTGCAACAAATCAGCATAAGGAACGGACCGAGTTGTTTTTTATGGCTCAAAAGAAAGACCGTGCAGGGTGCACGTACAGTTGCGATGGCGTGTAGATATTTCACAACTTCACGCTTGAACTCTTGATTGAGTCGCGTTCGAGTGGAATTGTATAGTGTTGATACTACATAACTGGATAGTGGATTACTCAGTCATCGCAAGAGCTTGTGATAACATGAGTGAGACGCTTGCCACATGTCGATTCCCTGGTTTATATACCATCAGGTGAGAGCATATGCATGCCATTCGTACGATGGCGTACTGTAGCCTCTTTTGGACTGCTGAGTCATTGGTTGAGAACCAATGCGAAGGACTATCTGGGGCAATGTAACCTTATATAACCCGATATAAGGGTTACAGTATATAAGGGTTATGTGTACATAATAGTACATAACAGTATAACCCTTGTAATTGGGGGGTTATAGTTATACGCTGTGCATATGGGGCAAGTTAGTTCAAACCATACCACGTTAAGAAGGGCCAATTGGTACAAGAATAATTACATTTAAGGAAATGCTGGGTTAAGGGAACAACCAGCTTTTCGGGGTTTCGGGAGCAGAAACAAGCCACTTTCGTTACAAGAGCAGGGCTGTAACGAAACACCGTGTTAATATATGAACCAGTGTTAGGAAGTGCTGAGGCTGTGGGGGGTCAGAAAAATACGGAAAGCTTGTGGCTGTTCAAATTCCTGTTTCCTTTAAATATGCGGTATTACTTTCGTAGTACGTAGGGGCCACCCCTGGGAGATATGATATTAACAGTAAGAGTACAGTGATCTAGCCTGATCGTCTGCCTAAGACTGCGTAGTATCTTGGACAACTTGAAGCGGAAAGCCGGTTCAACGGATCCGTTTAAACGGCACGTGAGCACCGTTTGCTCACGACGAGATCGCGCTGTGTCTAGCGACATCCTGTGTAGTCACCCAGAATTGGGAAGGTACTTCATTGAATTTACTTTCCGTGCTGATGGTAGTTTTCCATCTTCAGGGAAAGCTTGTAACTACGCATGCCTGATATGCATTGTGCACACGGCCGGATATCAAACGCCCAACAGATCAAGCTTGGGTTGAAGAAGAAATGTGCATGGGCGGTTTATTTTGACACACATAGTGTACATTAATTTCATATTCACTGTTACCGCGTATCGGGCATACTGAGTATGGGGAACGTGTTTCACTTACTTGCACGGCCGATTAAGTCGGCATAGTCGATGAGCTTTTTAAAAGTTGAATTGACTTAAAACTAGAGCGCATCTTCGAAACGCTTGAGTCTCAACGATGCTTGTCTGTAGCCCTGGCACGTTGGAGCGGAAATTTGTGTAGACCCTGCGGTGTCGTTTTCTTCCAGGTTTCGCCACCTATATCTCGGCTGCTTTTTATTTTGTAGGATGGGTACTCTTTCCCCCAAAAGCTGAGTTCCCGTCGATACTCTTGCGCATTTTACGTGTGCTTGCCTGCAGCCCTTGCGCAGTAGAGAGTATTCTTGTGAAGACATGAATATGTCGTACCGAGTTTCGCTACCTGAATCCCAAGTAAGCCCACATGAAAACTACGGTGCGTCGGGCTATTGGATCATCCGTTTGCGCGTCGATGTACACGCCTCGTGTCGGTTCGATCTTGGTCGTCGCTAGCATCGGATCCCTGACCGATCCCTGTTTTCGGCCGAACGCACACACAGTACAACGATCAGCACTGGCCGACTACCGACCTCAGGTCCGAACTCAGGTCCGAACCTCAACACCACCAACAGGGCACCCAGAATTTTCCTGACGTCGCGCAGAAAATCAGCTCATTGCCGTTCGATGATAAAAGGTTTGACGGTCCATGGGCATACCAATTCAAACTGTCATATTTAGACGACGATTCAGTAATTAATTAGCGAAAAATCCTTTCGACAATTCGATTATTTTCGATGACATGACGCGGCATGAGCCAATGACCGATCATCCCTTGTGACAGTCGATTATGTCATAGACACTCGTGAACTGTGACCGTGACATATAGTACAAAACACTGTCGTTTTATTCAATAGTCGGTGTCGCTTTGTGCAATCGCAAGCAGTGGTGACCGATTCTTTTTAGCCACACATTCGAAAAGTTCGTGACTACATACTGAATTTCGGATAGAATATCTTGACGTATCAATAAATATGGTGGAAAGAAAGTGCACCCATGATGAAAGTCAATTTGACCGCGGTTTATGCACCGTGTGTCGCTATAAGCAATCTCAGATGCGAGCGAAACAACGCGCTCGCATCTGAGATCGCAATACGCACATGGCAAGTGCAAGTAGCTTCCATGTGCGTGTGCAACGAAGACACCTATATTTCCACAATTTTTATCGAGATATATTGGGCAGAGACTGTTTTTAATGGCCGAGAATTGACAACGCGATGTCGCGAACTTATGCACGACGTGTCCTTATGAAGCACGACTATCTAGTCCTACTACCAAACAGTCTTACTTATTGTCAGTACAGTATCCCTATAACACCAGCTCGGTACTATATACATTGTCTTATGTCACTGTGCAGTCAACCTCTTACTGTAACCACACAAAAGTTCAATTT
>LGRX02035579.1:85560-129173 GCA_001247695.2 Cymbomonas tetramitiformis | reverse complement strand
GCAAGCATAAACGGTTCTTTTCGATCGAATTCAGTGGCCGGATTCTCTGAGTCCAATACGTAGAAGCAGTTTGAAACACTATCCGCTCCTATGATGGAATGCCTCGCACGCAAAGCGGCCGTTAAAGCTTTAGTTGGCTTCTTGAGCCACGAAACCTTGACAAACACGTACGGTCTTCCTCCAAGCTCCACTCGATAGATGTCATCCACCCGGCCGAACCTGGAATATAAGCATCCCCCCTCCCGACATCAAGCACGTATGTACCATCACATCGATATCAAATCAGTCTCGCACCGCTCGGCTCGTGCATGCATGTTCGGCCTGCACACTACTGTGCACTGGTACATGTGTACCCAGGACGTACCCAGCATAAAGCCATGACGGGTACACATGTACCCACACGTTCCCATGTTATTAGGTGTGTATGTACCGAGGGTGTACGGGTACTGGCGGTACATGATTGTGTACTCACCGGTCTGTTTGTTCCTTTGTTTGCTCGCGACCTTCGTCCTCACCCTCTCGACGTAAAAGGATCGGAAGTAACATTGCACTGTCTTGAACTTTTTGTCCATGGATGCGGTCCGGAACTTCATCGTACCCACTTGCACTCGATTGAACTTGCGGCATCGAGGAGGGTAACCTTCGAGTAGAGCGCGCTCATACTCTGTGTATTGTCTTCCCAACCATGGGGTGGGGTCCAGGTCGATGTGCATCTTGTACTTGGCGGTACCCGGTGCCTTTGACCTGAAGGTGCGCCGTCTGCAAACAACACATGGCGCCTAAGCACTACGGAAATGTCGGGGACGTAAGTACGGCGCGTGCACTTCATTACGGATGCAGGCTAGGTACAAATGTACCCGGCCAGCACTGGAAACGGTTGCGACCGGGTGCACACGTACTGGCCTATGGTACATGGTGGGTACACGTGCACCCGCAATGCTCCACATGCGACTTACTTGGAGATGAGGTGGTTGTAGTTCCTCGAGATTTATGTAGTGCTGGATATTGTTCCTCATCCACTTGGTCAGCTGCTGTTGCTCGAGGTCGGTGAGATTGTGGTTTTCCCCCACGTTGTTGACGCCAACCGGGTCCACGGTGATGACCTTCGTGTGGAACGGCATTGGCACCTCTTGGCGTAATGCCATGAGGAGTCCACGCACGAACCGTATCATGTCCTGTCTGCCGATGCCGTTCATGATGCTCTGTATTGGAAACGCGTTGTTCTTCACCCATCTCCCGATCTTCCCATTATACGACTCGAACACGTACATCCAATACTCGCGAACCCGCCCGAGGTCAAACATCTGATCGACCGTGTGCGAAAGCAAGTGCGTGTTAAGTACCCACCAATGTGGTGAACACATTCCCCGAGTGCTCTCGATGTTCTCGAACCATTCTTGTACATACTTGTCCAATGACGCCTTGTCCTGTATCGACACACGCCCCGTGCAAGGTGGGTGCAAGCGTACCGGGACATTCTATGTACCGGGTACAAAGCAAGTACATACGCACCGTTATTCTGTTACATAGGTACCCGGCATGCACCGCGCCGGGTACGCACCGGGGGCGTCTGTACCAGGCGTGTACCTCGTAAATGTACCCTACGTGCTTGCAGTTGCAGGTGTCATGTGGGATGGAGGAGCATATTTTATCGCACCTTCGGGATGACCTTGTGCGAAGTCAACTCCCTTATGATGGTGGTGAGGTCTCCAACAATCTTGGCGAGTGGATTAAAGGAATTGTCATCGCGTGGCCAAGCCGCGAGAGTTGCAAACATGCCGGAGACGAACATTACCAAGTACTCGTGCGCTTTCAGCTTCTTCGCCCTTCCATCCATAGCAAGCTTCAACAATTTCCATTGGCCACTTCCCCAAGCTCGTGGAAATTCGCCATCTCTAGCCCAAAAGCCAGCGGCATCCAATGAGCGATAAGAATTGGTTTTGACGTCGGGAATCTGCCAAGGAGAATCTCGCATGGTGTATTTGCCCTTTTCGCCTGCAAGCGACCCCCCCTTCCCCCCCTTCATCACATCACTGCTTTGCTCGTGCGAAACATGTCGGGTGCGCGTGTACCCGCAGAATACCTTGCCCGGGTGCACGCCCGGTACACATGCCCCAGGTGCACATGATTGTACCGGCCATGTACCCGTTGACAGGACCATACTAGCAATGTCGGAACAATGACAAGACAGAGTCAACATGAATTTTCGTATGTGAATATGGAAATTTTAGCAGGGTCTCCGGCGCACAAGGTGACCATAAGAAGGGATTTCCGGCATCTTTTGTTTCACGTCCCTGCGTCTTTCCCGGGTACATATGTACCCAACGATTCCCAGGTGCCGTACATATGCACCGTGGATGCACCAAATATGGGTGCACATGTACGCAACACGCGGGTGCACGTCCGGTACATGAGCCCCAGGAAGGTACCCGTGCAGCTCTGTACGCATAGATGCATGCATACCTGTGGCCCATCAGTTAGCCTTGATGCCTTCTTGCTTCGCCCATTGGCGGACTTTGTCGTCGAAATCGGCACCCATCAGAGAGTCGCAAACATGCTCGCCTAGGTTCTTGATGAGGTGCATGAGGTCGATAAGATAGTCCATGGATTCGTCCCAATAGGGCAATCGCGAGAATTCGGCCGGAAGCTTCACCCCACACGCCGACATGAAACTTTGGATATGCGTCTTCGTAAAGAAACCACTGTCCGACAACTTCGCGTGCTTTTTGGCGTGGTAGCGAATATCCTCGTCCGTGCGTAAAGGATAACTTACCGGCTCTGTGCACATCGCGTGAGTTTAGTGTAACAAAGGTTCGGTACACGCCGGGTGCATGCGCACTTGGCCAGCACGAATGAGTACGTACTCGCGAATACACGCGCACCTACAAGAGGTACACAGCGGGTGCACGTGCACGGGCCTCTACTCAATCATAAGAATGGGCCGTGGCACTCACCGGGATCCGATTCCGTACGGAACGTGTACCGCATGCCGTTGAAGACGTCGGAGAACCAGGCCTTATGCATGCATTTGAGGCAGGCGAAATACGCCCCCACATCCATGCGGCATGCGCCATCCATCAAACCCTTAATGTCGAAAAGCATCTTGAAAAGCATGCATCGGAGGTTGAACGATTTCTTCTCGAGCACATCGTAACATGGCACACCTTCCCAAAGCTCTAGAAGTTGGTCCACGAAGAGCTCGTATATCGGCTGCGTGCTTTTTGGTTTCGTTCCGTTGCAAATCCCCCACAACTCCATATTCACGAACTTCCCCCGGATGGCGGGGTGCAAGTTGAGGTATTGAAATGTAACGGGGAAAACGCCGCGGAGGTCCTTCCATACGGTTGCCCCATCCGCGCAGCCCAAGAGCACGACGTTCCGGGAGTCCTTAAAGAAGTTGGGGTATTTCTCCCGCCGTCTCTTCCACGCCGGCGAATCTGCAACCAAGCAAGCCGTGTGATATCATGGTTGATTGGGTACAGACTGGGGGTACACGCCGGGTACGCACGTACGAGGTGTATGAACTAGTGCACCCGCTATGTACGCGGGGTTCGAGTACGCTAAGGGTACATATGCACTGGAATCTTTCGACGGGACGGGCGATTTACACACCCCACATGTAGTGCATCTCGTCTTCGGTAGGAACGTGCTTTGCATGCGCGAGCATGTCTGCCGCCAACTCCGGGTGCGCGTAAATCCTTCTTAGTAGGTCCTTGATGTCCCAATAGTAGAAGGTCGTGCGCCCAAGGCGCTTCTTCTCCGGCTTCGCCATCATTTTCTCGTCCCACCGATCCGCGCCACATTTGGGGCATGTGGTGCACCCAGCATTCGACCCATCAAATCGGCAACAGCCGTTCACGCATATGTCCACAATCTTATGCGGAAGCCCGAACGCTTGGAATTGCGAAATCGCGGCGTTGAAACTTTTCGGGAGCGTGTCGCCGGGGTATAAGTTTGGAAGGCGCTCGCGAAGGATGGTCAACAAATCCGTTAAGGAAGCTTGGGTAAGGTTGTGCGTCAGGTTCCACTCAATCAACTCCAAGACAAGAAGTACGGTTGTGTCCTCGTTTCCCGCGTCATCCTGCAAAAACAAAGACCTAGGACACAAGTCAACATCAATATATACACATGCGGGGTACGCATGTACGTTGCATGTACCCCTTCAGTGGGTCATATGTACCCGTAATGTACTATCACGGGTACACACCGGGTGCAAGCGCACCCACCATGAACTACTCGCCAGGGATCATGGCTTGTGAACACGTACCTGACACATTTCCGCAAGCTTTTGCATTAACTCTCCCACCATGTCACTCTGACCGCCGTCATCCTGAAGCACGTCGTCCTCAAGCTTGTCGTCTTCAACCACGGGGGCCTCAACAAAGGTGTCGACAATCGGCGTAGGCTGCCCTTGCACGAAAATCGGGTGTGCCCTAATTTCGAGCATGCACTCATCGATGGGGAATGAAATGTCCCAGATCTCCGAACCGTAATGAAGGGATATCTCAACATCATCCGCTACCAGATCGTAGTAGAAACCATTTCGCATCCATCCCGGGTATAAGGCGGGATTCGAGTGCTCGATGTTGTCAAGGATGTCGACCATATCTCCCCATGCATATGTCCTTTCATCGACCACCGTGCCATCGAGGAGGGCCACCTTCACGACAAAATTGGCGTCGGGGGGTAGATAATAAGGGAGGTCATCACCCACGGGTGCCGGCGCATCTTCAACGGCGACGGCGGGCGTCTCTCCATCGGCGAGTACAAAAGGGATCGGCGGCAAGGGTGCCTCTCCCTCGTAATTCTTCGCGATTCCCGAAGGCCCGGCGCCATCCGCCGGCATTTCGAAATCGGGGGGACGGAGAGGCAGATGCTCACGATGATCATGCTGATGAGGGGGTATATTAACCTTGCCGTATCCGTAAATCCTTTTGTGCCTACGCATCGTCCATACACTTACCCTCACGCATCCTTTGCATCGGAGGCACGGACATGGCGTTTTGCGCCAATCCCTTTGTCGTGCCCCGACCTCCACGGCGCCTTGTTGTCTTGAGACGCCTGCGAGGATTCCCCTGCGAGCACCTTGCACCCACGCTCACGTGATGGATCTTAAACACATGTCTTACCCTCTGGCAGGTACGCATGTACCCTGCGAGTACGCGATATCGGTGCGACCCTGGTACGTGTGCACCGCGCGAGTACCGCAAAATGCGTGCACGTCCGGTACACGTGCACCAACAACACACCGTAGACTACTTCGACGGCACGGGCAAGAAATCTCACCTCGGCGGGGGGGCGGCGGGTCGTCGGCATCCTCCATTTCGGCCACCACGTCCGCCTTGGCGCCCGCGTCGACCGTGCGCAGGGTCTCCTTGGCCACGGCTTCACCGTCCTCCATCACGGCATCGGCCGAGGTGATGCGCGGACCGAACTTGTTGACGTGGTGGAGCGACGTTCCCCACGACACTAGTTCCTTGCCATCGCATTTGAGGCATTTGCAAGGAATCAACTGAGGTCGGTCCCGCGTACTTCTGCGAGCACCTCGCACCCAGCACGCGCGCGGGATCATCAACGCGGGTGGGTACCACCGCGTGGCCAAGGATCGAGTTTCAAACACAAGTTATCAACTCACTGGGTGCGCGTGTACCTTGCGAGTACGCGATATCGGTGCGATTTTGGTACGTGTGCACCGCGTGAGTACTGTGAAAAGCGTGCACGTCCGGTACATATGCACCAACAACACACCGCAGACTACTTCGACAGCACGGGCAAGAAATCTCACCTCGGCGGGGGGGGCGGCGGGTCGTCGGCATCCTCCATTTCGGCCGCCTCGTCCGCCTTGGCGTCCGCGTCGACCGTGCGCAGGGTCTCCTTGGCCACGGCTTCACCGTCCTCCATCACGGCGTCGGCCGAGGTGATGCGCGGACCGAACTTGTTGACGTGGTGGAGCGACGTTCTCCACGACACTAGTTCCTTGCCATCGCATTTGAGGTATTTGCAAGGAATCAACTGAGGTCGGTCCCGCGTACTTCTGCGAGCACCTCGCACCCACGCGCGCGGGATCATCAACGCGGGTGGGTAACACCGCGTGGCCAAGGATCGAGTTTCAAACACAAGTTATCAACTCACTGGGTGCGCGTGTACCTGCGAGTACGCGATATCAGTGCGATCTTGGTACGTGTGCACCGCATGAGTACCGTGAAACGTGTGCACGTCCAGTACCTATGTACTAACAACACACCGCAGACTACTTCGACGGCACGGGCAAGAAATCTCACCTCGGCGGGGGGGGAGGGGGTGCCTTGCAAAGAACCCATCTGGCTTCATCGTCATCATTCCAATTAACCGGAACCCCTTGGAAGCCCGTCAGTAAGCAATGGCGTACCCAATCGGCGACTTCTTGTTGCATCACGATCAAGTCCGGCAACGGTATTATGCCATCAGTCGACTCACATCTGAAGTACTTGCCCGCGAACTTTGTTTCGGCGGAGAACGCGTTCAAGTGTTGGTTACGATTAACGTCGAGGTCGGGAAATCCTCGTGCATAGTCATCCAAATAGTCACACGTCCACTCACCCATGTCATGGCGATGTTCCACAATCGTGTTACGAAGTACGTTATCAAACGCCGCCTCTGCCGCCGTCTCGTCGTCAACCACCGGGCTGTGGCACATGAGGCGGAGGGGTTTTGGAAGGAGGTTGAAGCTGTACGTCAGTACACATGTACCAATGATGTACCACAACTCTAGTGCACATGTACCGTCCATGTACCCGTTGACAGGACCATACTAGCAATGTCGGTACAATGGAAAGACAGGGCCAACATGAATTTTCGTATGCGAACATGAAAATTTTGGCAGGGCCTCCGGCGCACAAGGTAACCATAAGAAGGGATTTCCGGCATCTTTTGTTTCACTTGCATGCGTCTTTGCTCCGTACATATGCACCCAACGATTCCCAGGTGCCGTACATATGCACTGCGGATGCACCACACATGGGTGCACATGTACGCAACACGTACCAAAGGGTTAGTGGGTATCCACCATAATTATGGCACGAGCCTAGAACGAACCCAATCAACCTGCGTGGATTCGTGGAAATGGAGATCGAGCGGGGATTGATGTACGGGTAAGAACGCACCATGCCATGCCAATATCCACCCCAGTTGAAGGATCGCCGTCGGTAATGGTGCCGCATACGGCGTCGGTTATTTCCTCGACAACCGCCGAGCCTTCCGGTGCGGGAGCACCGGCAGTGAGATGTATGGAAGGATTTTCCGGCAGGGCATACAGCCAAGGCCACGCGGAAGATGCACGATCATCACCACGTCCTTGGCGATAAAATAATCTCTCCGCTACATCGCATCCCACGTCCCCGGAACGTTCTCCCTCCCAAAACTCGGACTCCCATGCGGAGCTATTTGTTGTGGTTGATTGTAATAAAGCCGCGTCCACGTGAAGGCGGCGGCCACGTGCACGCGGTCCCCCAGCCACGACCCAGTGGTTTAGGTTGGATTGTTGAGGTACACGACGCTCGCCACGCACGTTCCTGCGAAGCACAGTCAGTCGGTACATTATCGGTACACATGCACCTGGGAATAATCACAATGGTACGACGTGGGTACATGTGTACCGAGCGTGTACGGTGAATGCGGACACATTCTCCCACTAAGGCATTCCCACACGACGCGCCCACGCAAAATAAATTTTTTGGCAGGGCCTCCGGCGCACATTGTGACCATAAGCAAGAATTTCCGGCATATTTCGTTTCACCTTCATGCGTAAGTGTCCGGTACGTATGTACCGACGTCACACCGGCCATGTACCAACCGAAGAACGGTAAGGTGCACGCGTACCCGGGGTGCACGCATTACTTTATGAAGGGAAGAACGCACCTTGCATCGACATCGTCGGTGTCGTGAACGGGTCGTTGTCGACCGTGTTGTCGCCATGCATGCGCCGGGGCCGGGCGAAGATACCGAGGGCGTCCCCGACGCTCCTGCCCATGTCGCATGGATCTGCATACGGGAAGACATTGCGGGTACATACGTACCGAACATGTATTAGGCGGCATAAGGTACAGACACGGACGCATGTACCCGGCATGTACCCGGCGGCGAGTACATTCCGGGTACGCATGCCGCGCCGCGAGCAAGTACACGTTGGGTACAAGGTAAAGGTACATGTGTATCCGGCATGTACGCATAGACGGTTACATGTGTACCGCATATGTACTATCACCGTACGTTTCATGTACATAGGGACCTTATCAGTACGCAAATGATGTACTCTGCATGTACCCGAACGTAAATTTTGGGTACATGTGTTATTTCTGCACCCAACTTAAACTTCATTCTTGTACTATTGTGTACTTGCTCGCGGCGGATGTTGGGTACAATTAGGGTATACATGAACCATCCCGTTACTAAAATCCGCCGCGAGCAAGTACAAGAATGAAGCCAAAGTTGGGTGCAGAAATAACATATGTACTCAGGTTTGGTATATGCAAGTGCATGCGAGTACAATTTACACTTTTCCCGACAGCTTCAGGTACAACCCAGGCGCATGTGTACCCAAGCGAAAATCACCAAAACGCAAAAAAAGTCACCAAACCCCCCAAAAACAAGTTGGCCTCATTTTAAAGCGCACGACGAGCGCAAAAAATAATCGAGTGCACGACGAGCCCGAAAAACATTTTAGTTGCACGAAAAATGGGCAAACGTGTTGCACAAAAAAAAAAGGAACAGAGAGAGAAAATCGTACCTCAATTAGGATGACCGCCCGAGTAGAGCGGTGGGGTGGAATAATCGATGACGATCGCGATCGATACGTACGTCACCTGCGTGCCTGCGATCCCCAACCCGCGAAAATTTTCAGAGAAAAGCTGCACCGCTCGATAGCGAATCGAACGGGACGAAAGATACCTGATGAGGAAGGGGTGTCAAAAAACTTACAAGCACGAAATTCGACGGGGTCAGTGTCACCGTGATCGCGAAAAACGATTTCCCACCTGTGGATCAAAGGCAGGAAAAATCTGGGCCCCATACAAACTCCAGACTGCAAATCGAAAAAGGGTATGGCGTCTGAAGGGCCTTAATTAAAGACGCCAGCGTCATTAGCTCCTATTGGCGCCCGATCACTACACGTCGTTCGGCTCGTGTCGCATCAGCCCCACGGCGAGTTTGAACCGTCGCCTCACGGCCCGAAGACCGGGCAACAGGTCATCCCCACCACTCGGCTACGACAGCTCCAGACTGCTATCGTCGGATTTTTCGAACGGTACGGACTCGAATTTTTCGTGCGGTACGAACTCGGTACGAAGGTGTCGACGAAACTGTTGACCAAGACACGGTCCGCAGCGAGGGTGGTGCGTGTGTACGCTTCAAGTACGGATCTTGAAAGAGATGCGGCGCTTACCACCCAAGTTAACTTAAAATCCAATACCACGCACACCACCGTAAAAATCAGCACCAGCGCCAGCCTAAACATGGGAAAGAGCAAAGCAATCATGGATCAGCACGAGTTCAAGGCTTGGTGCAAAGGCAACCAAAAGAAATTCACCAAGGAAAGGTACGAAACGTACCTTAGCAAAGCCGCCGCAATGGCGTGTTTTTCAGATAGTGAGGACGAGGAGACGGAGGACGAGGAGGAATCCCCTCGAAAAAAACGGGGGAAGAAGGTGGCGAAGGGCGCCCGAAAAGGGCATCGGGATGAGCCGATCGCCCACACCTCCAAAATAAAAAGTAATTTAAAAACGTTGAACGTGAGGCGCGGCGAGAAGGCCGAACTTGGCGTGGCTGTGTTAAGCGGCGCTCAAGAGATGGAATTGGGCTCCGCCTGCGAAACGCGCAGGCTCATCTTCGGTAAGAAATGGCTAATTAATTAGCAACTTCCTTCCTTTTTTTGTACTGCGTGGGTGCGCGTGTACCTTATGTGTCTTTGCAAGGTTGTGCGCTCTAAGTCCACGTGCACCCTACACACACCGGAGGGCGTAGGGCGTGTGCCTGCTGTGTACCCAGCGTGTACCTGCAGTCAGAGGTAGGTACATCCGCGTTGTTTTATTAACTAGTAAGCATCTTTCTTTCGCAGGCGATCTCATTAGCACTGGAAAGCTCGACCCCTGGAAGCCCATAAAATCCCAGCTTTCCGCAAAGGCCCTGTTCGTCGACGCATGTCGGAAGAAAATGCCGTTGACCGCGGCTCTCATTGGGGGGGGGCACGGCACCAAGCTCACCCAGATGACGTCCGCCCTCAAAAGGCGCACGCGTTGGGGGAGGTGGACCCGCAACAAACCCTCCAATCGGTGGAGGTGCCAAATCGCCCACCACCCCTTCTCCACGTGGAAGGTGGTGGTGGAGTGCGAGGGCAAGCACGGGCCCACCAACCCCGAGATCGTGGCGGCCCTGAAGGAGATGGGGAAGGAACCCCTCCCCGAGTACCCCTCCAAAGGTATTGCATCCCATTTCTTGTTTTTTGCTTCTTTGTTTGCCTTATGCATATGCTACCTCTGTCGAGTAGTACAGTCTAGGTACACGTGTACCCGGTATATACCTATTGTCAGAGGTAGCATTCAACCCGCTTGCCAACTGATTGCTTTTGTGTCTTGAGCAGAGCTGAAGTCCCTCATATTGAGGGACTTACTGGAGGGGCACGAGGAGGAGGAGGAGGAAGAGGAGGTTGACCCAGCCCGATCTTCAGGCAAGAAGAAGGGGGTCGAGGAGGGGAAGGGGAAGGGGACGGCGGTTGAGGGGGCGGACGAGGAGAGCGAGGAGGAGGAGGAGGATGGTGAAGCTCAAGCTGAAGCTCAAGTAGCCAAAGATGCGTATGTCCAGCAGGATTTGGTCCCCTTGGAGATAGGGGACATCGTCTGCCTGATGGCATGCGGTGCACGGTGGGAGGTGGAGGCCGAGGAGAAGCGGTGGGAGGGGGGTGGTGTTGACATCGACGACACCGTTTGGTACTCCGAGGACAAGCCGCACGGCCCACTCCTCCACACCCCCCTGGTGACGGCCATGGTGCTTGACAACGAGAAAGGCACCAAGGTCAAGCATCTGGAGGCGGTGGTGGAGGGTGGCCTCCCCGATGGGTGGGTGTCCTTAAAGGTACATACCCAGTACACTTGTACCCCCTTCGTGTTACTTTGCAGTACAGGCTCGGTACATGCGTACTATGTCTGACTTTTGCACTGTTTGTTTTACGCGTAGGTGTTGGAGGCCCATTGGACCTTGCTCGACCCGGACCTCCTCCCGCATGCGACCTCAGCCATGCAGGCTTTAGCTACGGAGACTGCTGAGAAGCTGGGGGTCACGGCAAAGGTCTCCGATCCTGAAGTGGTGAATGAGCTCCACAACGGCGTGGTGGCCGTGGGGGACATTTGTGTCCCCCAACAATTTTGTATCCACCGCTTCGTGGAGGACGAAACCACGAAAAAAAAGGACGTGGACCTTCCTTTTTATTTTTCTGGAGGCCCGAAGGAGTGGGTCAAAAAAGCCGAGAAGAATCGGGACAAGATGATCGGCATGAAAGCCGGTGAAGATGCTCCCGCCGTCGACGATGCTCCCGCCGTCGACGATGCTCCCGCCGTCTCCCGCATTTCGAAGGGCAAGAGGAGCGCGGACAAGCTGCCAGAGGAGCAGCCGGCGAAAAAGAAAAGGGGATGTAGAAAATAGAATAGAACATTGTAAATAGATATGTAAATAAACTAAGCTTGCTTTACTTACTGCTGTGCTGAAGTGCATGCCTGGTGCAAGTGCACCCACAATGTTTTCCATTGTAGTGCATACTGGGTACATATGTACCCGATAAATACGCATACAAATGCATTATCTGGTGCATGCCTAGTGCATATGTACCTGACCTGCGTACATGTATACCCGACATGTACTTCAATAACAGGTACATGCAGGGTACATGTGCACCATGGATGTTAATATCAATAAGTACATATGTCCCCTGCCTGCGTACATGCGTACCCAGGATGCACCTCAATCAAAGGTACATGCGGGGTACACGTGTACCGTGTATGTTAAACTCAATAGGTACATATGTACCTGGCCTGCGTACATGTGTACCCGGCATGTACCTCAATTAAAGGTACATGCAGGGTATATGTGCACTAGTCATGTAATATCAATAAGTACATATGTACCTGGCCTGCGTACATGCGCACTTGGCATGTACCTCACTTAATTGAACATGCGGGGTACATATGCACCAATTATGTTAGTATTAATACGTACATGTGTACCTAACCCGCGTACAAGCATACCCGGCATGTACCTGATGCGTGGGTACATGTTGGGTACGTGAATACCAGGCATGTTTATATCAATAAGTACATATGTACCTGGTCCAAGTACATATGTACCCATCATGTACCCCGGGTGTCCCAACGGTAACATCCAACGGTAACATCCAACGGTAACATCCAACGGTAACCTGAGTACATATGCGGTACACATGTACCCGTAAATGCGTACACACCGGGTACATGCGCATGCGGCAAAAGGTACATACACGAACGCATGCACCCAGCATGTACTCCGCCGTGGGTACATGCCGGGTACATATGCCGCGCCGCGAGCAAGTACACGTAGGTACAAGGTAGAGTACACGTGTACCCAGCATGTACCAGACCCCGTTTTTGACTGTTTTCGTACACGTTGGGTACACGCTGGGTACACGCTGGGTGCACGCTGGGTACACCCTGGGTACACGTTGGGTACACGTCCCCGGTACATGTCGGGTACATATGCACTGGGGTTTCCAAAATTTGTAGGGTAGGAGGCAAGCACAAGAGCAAGAAAAACGGCTAAGTATAAAACGCAAGAGTACTCAGTACGGAGTACAGTAGGACCGATCAGAATGATGTTGATGTGAGGTGCCTAGCCTGTTGTACGGAGTACTCAGTACAGTAGAATTATGGAAAGAGTTCATGAGCCTTGCATAAGAACTCTAAGTGTAACCAGTTTCGGAGATGAGAACTGAACTGCGAATTGTAACATAAAAAGTAAGAGCCGTAACTGCTGTATATTGTGTATAGAAAGCATACACTTGAAAGCAAAAGCATAACTATAAAGATTTACGAAACCGCGAAGTCTTGTAGTTGACCAACCGTAATCATACCTCGTGCGGTCGTTTAATAAGTATAGATATAGTAAGTCCGAAACCGTAAAGAAGAAACAAGCAAGAGTGGAGACTCCTACACAGTGCTTGCAGGTGCCGCAAGGAACTGGCGGGACATGCGAAACATATTGGGCAACTTGGACTTATGCGACCGCCACCATTCTAGGGGGTCAGCATCCTTGTGGCAAGGAGGCAAGGCACAATATTTCTTGAACTCATCTTTCTCATCTACTTCAGGAACAACTGCAACTACAATCTCTTCCACGTCCACACCAACCGAAGATTGCGCAGCACTCTCAACATTCACTGCCTCATCTTCATGTTCCTCGTCACTATCACTATCAAGAAAGCTAGCCAGCTTACTAATGGTCTTTTTAGCAGTCTTTTCCGGCAGTGGTAACACTGCTTCCTCGCACTTCGGCTCCCAATCCGATTGATAGGCCGACCGCGCCCAACCGAGCACAGTGCCTTTAGAGAGTGTACCTTGCTTCCAGGCATCCAACTTCTTGAACATCATCGTCTTGTAGCGGGGATCAAGGAAGCACGCCACCGCAAAATCTTCCAGCTTACAATCCATGAGCTTTTCGAAGTACCTGGCGACACAACAGGGTGTGCACCTTCAAACGCATGGATATGGACACGAGACGCAAGAGTCTAACACCACGGCCACGCGAGAGAGAAAAAAATAACGTACCGGTTTTCCACTTCTGCACACCCTGTGGTTAAAACAAATTCACACACACGCATTTTACGCACGCACCCTGCTCATCAGGTTGCTTTCGCTTATTCTTCCTAGCCTCGGCAATCTCCTTTTCTTTCTCTTCATGCGCTTCTCGGAATGCCTTGATGTCTTGCTCAAGACCCGCGAGGTTCTCGATGGGCTCCTACGTATCAGCATCGTCGCCATACCCTTGCCAACCTATGAGCCAAACGGGTTTGCCTTTCCGTGTCGCCTCCGTCTTGATCTCACGAACGAAGTACTCTACCTCATCGCTGCCATGCCGGTCGAAAGGGTTCTTCTGAGTCCGTTTAGTCGTCCCTTTCCCTTGCGCCAGAAGCGTGACACCGTCGGCGGTGCCGCTACTCGTACTGGTCTTTCTCCGCTTCGGGCCTTTTCCACGCATGATGACGATGCTGGCTTTGTTGGGGGCGAACGGGGAGGACCGGGTATACTCTATGTACTGTTCCAAACAGGCGCCTCAGTGACAATGAGGGGCTTTTGAAGGTACGGGGTAACACGCAATTTGCAATATCGATTTGAAAATCGGCGAGGTACAGCCAGTCATTGGGTGGATCATAATAAGGGAGAAATGAGCTGTTCAAAGCTTCGAATATCGATCTTAGGATCGATAAAGTACAATTGGGCATTGGCTGGAAACCATGGGGATATCATGATATATCGCGATATCCACGTGGTGGCTTGGCGTCCCCGCAAAATGCGATTTATCGATTAATCGATTCGAAAAATGGGTTCGAACAAATCGATTGATATGAATAATTGAAACGAACTAATCGATTGATATGAATAACTCAGTCGAACTAATCGATTGATATGAATAACTCAAACGAACTAATCGGTTGATAATGATATCCACGATAACTCGTTTGAACTAATCGATTGATAACGATAAGTCCGATTAATCGATTAATCGGACGTATCGAGTTATCGATACCGTGCCTTGGTGCTGTCTGAGACTGCATCTGTGCGATGTGTTCTGAGGGAGTATCCATCTGCTGGAACTGTAATGTCAGACTGGAAAGGACTTCTTCTGAGATACTCTCAACCCGGCCACTTGCTTCAGTGGCATCTTCAGGCTGATTTATCCTCGGGGTGCTCTCAACACTGGTACCTGTGCAGTACCCTGAGAGTTTCCCTGAGGAGCTGGAGCTGAAGCTGAAGCTGGAGCTGCAACTGCTGCATTGATGCTCTGCTGATTCTGTAGCTCCTTAACCAGGGTGTTGACTGTTTTCACAAGTTTGCTAGACTCGTTCTTAGCACCCTGATTATTCTGTTGCTGCTGTCCTCTATATGGATTCTGAGCTGGAGGATTGCCTTTTATAGCTTTTCCTTCCGGTGTCTTGCTGGAGAAACAATCCTTTGTGACGTGATTGGTACGACCACAACGCTGACAAGGCTGAGGAGGATTTGATGCTGATCCTTTCCCTTTTCCTTTGCCTTTTCCTCATTTCCCTTTATTCCTCTGGGAATTCTGGTTGGCACTCTGATTCTGGTTGCCATTCTGATTCCGATTGGATCTGTCATATGGCCTTTTGTTGCCACGGCCCTTGTCCTTATCTTTTCTGACTGGGCCTCCTGACTGTTCCTTTTGCCCCCTATAATGAAGGGTCTCTGACCGCTTCGAATGAACTACATAATTCAAATCGAGCAGGATCTGTGTGGTCTGTGCCCACGACAGATTATTCCTTTCGTCCTCTGTAAGAAATTTGAGGTGAAACTGCTTGCGAAGATCTGATTCCATATTACTGATGAATCTGTCCTTTATCAAAGCATCATCCAGATCAACTGATGCTAAGGCAGCCAGTGATGTGAACGTGCGGAGATAATCTGCAAAGGTCTGTTTTCCTGATTCAGTGCCATAAGATGCTTTTTGGCTACTGATCTTTTGTGTGGATTACCAAACTGACTGAGGAATGTCCTTCTGATACTTTCATACGTGGCATCTGGCTTTTTGGCCACGACCTGAAAATAATGTCTGTCATTGTTTAGAATGGGTGTCAGGAAGACTGTAATAAGATCCTTGTCTGGCACACCTGGATAGGTAAACTGAAAGTGTCTATCTACCGTTTCCAACCAAATCTCAGCATCCTGTCCAGCCTTATATTCCTTAGGTGGAGCCATTTTCACCTTTGGAACAAATGCGGATGGAGCTGGTGCTAAATGAGGTAAATGACCATCATCAGGGTCTGTGAATACTGGTGGAGCATGATCCTCAGAATATTCTTCGTCTGGCTCCTGTGGTTCTGTTTCTGGGTCTCTGTATCTACTCATGTCGGGTTTCATACGACTGATGTTGTCGAAATACCCTATCTCATCGAATCTAGTCTGGGTATCAGCGTAACCAGTAAGCCATTTGGGTATCTTAAACCGACTGAAGGCATCGTATGAGCCTAAGATATCAAAGAACCAGGTAGATGGATCTGCATTAATAGCTGGTATTTCTGCTACTTCTGCCATCTATAAGACAAAACACAACACCAACAAAAAACCTTCAACTGGCTGTGTGTGTGTGTGTGTATATATATATATATATCTATATATTTTGTACATGTATTATTTTTGTACATTGTTATAATGAGGTAATGTATGTATATATGGTTCCACCTTCTTCCCCCCTCAAGGAAGTGTGAACACACAGGCAGTTGTCAAGTGCCTTAATACCTCATAATGTAGCATGCAGTCCTTATAGGAAGCAGCTTATACAGTTTTAGGGTTGCTGCCCTACAGTCCTTGGGTTGTCGCCCTACACTTTTTGGGTTGTTGCCCGACAGTTTTTGGGTTGTTGCCCGAAATATTGTCATAACTGTGCTGATTTCAGCATGACATAAATGCCAAACACAGAGTGTTTTGCTATTATATAGCGGCATTTCAGGGTGTATAGGGTTACAGTGACCCTTATTACCCACAGTGACATTAGGGTGTTACTTGATATCAGTAACACTAACTTATGTCAAATTAAAGCAGTATGAACATTTTTTTGAAGAAATTGAAGCAAAATTGCATTTAATATATCACTGTATATCACGTGGTATTTAGGAGGTATGTTGCACCCCTGTAACGTGCACGTGATTTAAAGGGTGTTACAGGGTGTTACAAGTGCTGTAATATTTTGGGCATATTTATCAATAGCTAAATAATTGGAGTAGCGAAAAAAATCAAACCCAATTTTTCATTTTGAAATCATACGTGTGAGTTTTTCACGTATTTAGTTACAACCACTATGCACACCCCTAGGTGTTACACACTAGATTTCTAGGGTGTTACATGAGATACGAATGTGCACATTACATTTTTCAGGTACCTTAATAGGTATAAAATGATATTCCGTGAAAAAATGGAGTCCGAATTTCAATTTTGAAATCCCCCGCAATGGGATTTTACCCATTTTCACCATTTCTGGCCACATATATATATATACTACAAGGGATAAGTCTACATCGGGGCCGACATTTCATTTAAATCCACATCGGGGCCGACATCTCATTTTAATCCACATCGGGGGCGACGCTTTTTAATCCACATCGGGGCACTTCATTTTAATCACATCCACTTCATTTTAATCCACATCGGGGGTAGACATGTCATTTTAATCTACATCGGGGGCTGACATGTCATTTTAATCTACATCGGGGGCCGACATCTCATTTTAATCCACATCGGGTGTAGACATCTCATTTTAATCCACATCGGGGGTATGCATTACCTTCAACGGAAGGATATAATGTAAACGAAACATAATTCTGCAAATCCAACCGGTAGATATGTAAATCATATCGCGATGAAAATATCTACCGGTTGGATTCGCGAAATAATGTTTTTTGGAGTGTCCAGCAGTGAAAAACTGTTTCATTTCGCCAAACAAGACAGTCTTTCGTCGTTTGTGGCACCAAAAAACATTATTTCGCAAATCCAACCGGTAGATATGCTTATCGTAATACGAGTTACATATCTACCGGTTGGATTTGCGTAGTTATGTTTCGTTTACATTATATCGTTGCGTGTGTCGTCTGTTTACGCACGCCATGCAATGTCAACCCCCGATGTGGATTTAAATGAGATGTCTACTGTACACCCGATGTGAAACGGTTAGGCGTGTCAGCCCCCGATGTGGATTAAAATCAAATGTCGGCCCCCGATGTAGATTAAATGAGATGTTCCCCGATGTGGATTAAAATCAAATGTCGGCCCCCGATGTGGATTAAAATGAAGTGTGTGGATGTGGAAAATGAGATGTCGGCCCCGATGTGGATTAAAATGAAATGTCAGCCCCCGATGTAAACTTATCCCATACTACAATATATATATATAGCGGTGTGTGTGTAATGTGCAACTTACAGAACTCATGTAACTTATCTCACTTTTGCACATGATATTTTTCATGGCATTTTAGTGAAGATATCTGATGGTCAACATGTGTGGTTACACACACATGGGGTTTGCTGATTGAAACCCATGAAAAGTGGACCAAAACTCAATGGTATATATTAGGTGTATCAACTTTAAGTGAGTCAGTCACGTAAGTGATAACTTGTCAGTAACCTATCATCTACTTGGGCATATGGCGGTGCACTCAAAGAGTATCAAGTGATATCTTTAGTTTCCAAGTAGATTAGACAAAGCTTGATAAATAAATCAAAGCAGTGTCACACACACACACACATGTGTGTGTGTGTGTGTGTGTTGTCTATAACAACCTCTATCAGATGTCAATGTGATTACTGATCTGAGAGAGTTACATGCAATTGAACTGATCAATACTGTATCAATTGTCAGAATGCAATGTAGAAGTTGTTGTTGCTCCAGCAATAGTGTGTGGGACGCATGGACAGTGCTCAAGAGTGACCAACTGTTATTTGAGCACTGTATACTGCCTTCGGGTCTGGAGATATCTCCATCCAGCCCTTCAGCATGTTGTTTGATCCTGTCCCATATCTATCGCCATCGCATGACATCCAGCACGCACATGTGTTTGCTGGATGGTATCTATGTATTATGTGTTGATATAATACTTGATCATTACACTTACGAGTCCGTGTATTGTCAACTTACATGATAGTGTCAGTGACTTGATCATTACACTTAGGAGTCAGTGTAATGTCATTATACTTAATGACGTTGGTGTTATAACAATACATAAGTCACTGCATAGGTACTTTCTGATTTAGTACACTACGTGTGTGTGTGGGATATGTGCTACACACACACTTATGTATAGGTAATTGCTGATTTATTACACTATACCAAATTGATCTATCACATAAGATGATATGTATACCGATAACAACATGTAACTAACATGATGTATATCAACTCGGTTAGTGAATGTAATCCTGCATATCTCATCGGCAGTGATGAGTTGCTTTGGTATATTTCACACATGGTTCCGGTGAGCATTCCTTTCATTGATCAACGAACAATAGAACAGTATACCCATCCCAAATCCTACGTCAGGGTATACTGAGCTAATTATTGTCTCAAGATCATGAAGAGGCACCTTACACCAAGTGGGTTCGTTTATAGTTTAGTCATGCACAGCAGATATGCTATGTGATTTGTTTTGCAACATCTGATGCACTGTTATATGTGACTATACATGCCAGCTGCTATCGTGATCAAGCTGACAGCATATATATATATGCATATGTCAATGTATAACATTGTGGAATCAAACTGCATGGTATAATGATGCATGGTACATCTTGCTGCATGCACTTGGTATATACTGAATGAATAGTATATACTGCAAGTGTGTGTGTGCGTGTGCGTGTGTGTGTGTTAAGTGCTACATGTGTGGTAAGTACTGCACACACATATGATTGCACACACATGTGATATTTGCTGCACACACCATGATATTTGCTGCACACACATATATGATTGCACAGCATCCACTTCATCTGATGTCATACTATGTGTGTGTGTGTGTGTGGTATGGTTAAACACACAACATGTGGTTCACACACACATGACTGCAAACTTGTATGTAAATCTGCCAGTGAATGAATACATATCATCTCTTATGTGCAAGCATCATAGATTTTGTATAGCATGCTGCATATATATATACCATCATCGCGCGTCATCTGATCATGATGAATCTAGCAGGTGTATACATATCCTGTCAAGGTAAATCATAATGCGCGCAGACTAGTGATTTTTGCATCATCTGGAATGACGAGATTTTGATGCATAAACTGCACTGAACAATATAGTGCTAGTAGGCGATTTATCAAAGTCGCTGTTGTGTGCGCTGCGAATGGTGAAGATATCTGTCGCAGTTATGTATGGCATATGATACGAATGCCATTTCGCGTACGGATCATACTCTGATGATGATTTGATCATACTCTCGTCAGTTTGTCGCATATCTTACAATTTTGCGAATGATAGCAGCGTATGTGTGCGATCTGTATGCTATATGCACACCTTATCGCGCTGTTATCCTCTGACGGCGTATATACGAGCAAATGCGTTTGCGACGATATCTCCTCGCACACTCCTTTCGTTGTTTATTCCGCAGCGGTTGATATTATGCGATATATGTCGTGTATGTGCGTTCACGGTCGCCGTTTGTATATGCGCGATCCGCGAACCTGTTGCACACACAAAATACAATATATCTCTACTGCTGCACTCACACTTGATATGTCCTCGTTCGTCGCCTTGACGATTAGAATACCAATCTTAGGGATCGCTATGTGAGCGATATGATAGCACGGCTATTATTGAACGATAACAGCACGCGCAGAGTATATGTGGGTATGAGTGCAGACGCTTCTCCAGAAGTGCTGTTGTAGCTCAATGCTACCTCATATACCGCAATGCCACCGCACTTCTCAAGTGCTACCACAATCGGGTTGTGAACCCGATGGCATTGGGTGAACAACAGTATCGGCTGATCGAATAAGCCATGTGATACCCGCATGCTTGTTCAATTCATGCTTGAAGCGAAGACATCGTCTTCTCAGAACACTTCGGTTCTTCAAGACTCATCTCGCTTCGCCATCTCGATGCCAGTACCTGGCCTTTCGATGACAGGTGTCACTCAAGGTGAGTGGATGACAAATGATATGACTGTACATGTCACAGTCGACCGTATTGACGACCGTATGTCATTATAACATATGACATGACACGACATGACATGACATGGTATGACACGTATGACACGTATGACACGTATGACATGTATGACATCTATGACACATATGTCATCGGTCATAACCCTGACAGCATGTCTCCCTATGTCCCGACGACTGTTACGGGCTTCATGCGTAGAGCAGGCAAGTGATCGAGTTCTCGATTTCGGAAGGTGGCGTATTGTTGCTAAAGTGTTTTTTCGCGTAGAATACGAATCTGATGTCGTGTAAATTAGCAGAGGCGTAGTGTATCACACCGTATCGATAGTGGGGCGTTGCATGCCTCCCTAAAGTATGTCTCAACGACTGTTACGGGCTTCACGCGCGGAGCAGGCAAGGGATCGAGTTCTCGATTTCGGAACGGGTGGAGTATTGATGGGAAAGTGTTTTTCCGCGTAGAATACGAATCTGGTGTGTAAATTAGCAAAGGCGTAGTGTATCACACCGTATTGATAGCGTGGGGTGGCATGTCTCCCTATGTCCCAACGACTCGTCTGGGACGGTTACAGGCTTCACGCGCGGAGCAGGCAAGTGATCGAGTTATCGATTTCGGAAGTTGGAGTATTGTTGTGAAAGTGTTTTTTCGCGTAGAATACGAATCTGATGCGTAAATTAGTAAATGCGTAGTGTATTACACCGTATCGATAGCGTGGGGTGGCATGTAACATTTCGCAGTCGACATGTCCGCGGAATCGGGATACATTTCTATGGATTTAGGTTCGAGCGTGACCCAATAATGCATGTTGGGTTCATATCGAAAAATTTGGCGCATGGCTCGCGTTAGAACCGACCAATAAGCGGGGGGTTGTGGCATAGTGAAGCCCATTTACCCCTTATCACATTTAAGCCTAAATTATTATTGTAACGCCCTTATTATGCATCACCCTATATACTTTGGCAATAATTCTCATAAAAGGTTCACCCTGAGACACGCGAGGAATTGCAAAACAACATCCCGAGCACGTCATGATGTCGCCTTGCGAACCAATACGGATATCGCCGGGTTAAAAAAAAAACCGGAGCTGCATATGGATTATACACGTGTCAAGTCTTACGTCTAAAGCGTTAGTCTGTGACTCTAGCCGGCGCGGGGATGCGGATTTCTATCGTATGAAATGCGTGTCACTGATGAACGATTGTGAGTCCTGACGCGTGACGGTGAATGACACTCGACAGTAGTCTCCTTCTTCTGAATCTGCGCAATCTCCTCCATCGCATACTGGCTACTACCCAAATTCATGGTCCTACCACAAGGACCAATGGGCAATTGCGGTTTCGATCTTTAAATCGACTATTTAAGGCACAGGCAACATTTGCACATGATATTTATGAGTTAAATGAATTTTATTTCTTATAGCGGCGGCCCCCATGAGACTTTAGGTGTGTGGTTGAACGACATGCTTTAGGGGTGTAATTTCACCAAAAGCTTGAAGAAAATGGTGGTCCTACCGCAAGGACCACCGTTATTTTGAGTATTAGGAGTCACATGGGGGGCTCACGGTGATGCTCGTGGTTATACATCTTGAGTTTATGACCAAATAAGATAATTGGATCGGTTACTTCGCACCCTCGTCATCACTTCCGCTCTATTTCAGCATGGCGCATGTTCAACACAATGCAAATTCCGAGTTTAGTGAATTTCGGACTTTAGAAATTGGCATTCATCCATTCTAAAATGTACACGCCAGTCGAAAAATAAGACACTTGGATGATGTTAGACTTTCAGAAATTCGCAATACATATATACTTGAAGATTCAATGTGCCGCACACACCAACCTTGCGATATATGCCCTCTAGCAAGCAATTATGATGGCTGGCTGGTCAGCTCGCGTGACCACTGTTTTAGGGGGGAAACCAACGAGCCAATATATTAGAGGGGAAGCCAACGAGCCAACGAGCCAATATATGCATTCCAACCGGGCCTACCGCCCAAATATGATTGGGACATATGTATAGGTTCAATTTGATGGTATCCGCGCAGGTGTAGTGTTGATATATGATTGGTAAAAATTATTGAAGACGAGTCACTAATTTGCCACATTTTGAATGTTCCAAAAAATCCGTTTTGAAAAATTTGAGTGTAGAGGTTTGAAATGCGTTCGTCATGGATATATGGGATGGATATAGTGGCAGATATATAGTGCTGAGGTAATATATATGTTACGGTACAAGCGCGCCGCGCGCATATGCGTGCCGATTTTCAGTACAAGCGCGCCTGGCGCGCTTGT
The DNA here is from genome assembly GCA_001247695.2 of Cymbomonas tetramitiformis. Lineage (NCBI taxonomy): Eukaryota > Viridiplantae > Chlorophyta > Pyramimonadophyceae > Pyramimonadales > Pyramimonadaceae > Cymbomonas > Cymbomonas tetramitiformis. Next base: position 105,940 of record LGRX02035579.1, on the reverse strand, counting down.
ACTGGTCGTGAACGTTGCATGGTGGTACAAGCACGCACCCGGTATGAGCGCGCCAGATTTTACAGTTACACCACATATTGTTACGATCCGCATAGGTATATCAAAAGATAGAAATGAATACACGACTCTCAGGCTATCTAAGCTCTGAGGCCGTCACTAGGCAATCATATCGTGTGTCACAGTCTAAGCTACCGAAGTCGAACTACTGAGTACAGGTAGGAAGTCACTGTACTGTCACTGTCACTGTCATTTGTCATACGTGGTACTGAACTACTGAATCTCAGCAGAAGCGTCCAACCGGTCCAAACGGTTCCAAGGTTCCAACCGGTCAAAACGGACCTCATCATTGGATTCGGCATAGTCGAAAATAGTTTGCAAGGTTGTCACCTTGCGGGGAGCCGGTCCGTGCACCGCGCCTTAGCACCGCTTCGGCGCACACCACCGCCGGGCTCTGTCAGCAGGCCTGCGGGCCGGGTTGAGCATAACATACCCTTGCACCCCCCATACCATGCCCCCACACCCCCATACCATGCCCCCACACCTTCCGTCACACCCGCGACATCACCCTCCAAACCATAGGCCCCCATACCCTGTAGAGGCACCGTAGAAGTGCCTCGGCGCGCTTGTACTGACGCAGAAGCGCGCATACACCGGAATAATGTGCACGCATATGCGCGCCGCGCGCTTATACTTTCAGTTCCCCAGTACAAGCGCGCCAGGCGCGCTTGTACTGAAATGAGCACGCATATGCGCGCGGCGCGCTTGTACCGTAACATATATCTAACTGGAGAGATAACCCCTGAGTTAAGGGTTACGGAATCAGAACGATAAAGTGTGATAGATAAATCAGAGGCATACATAAATACCTAACGGGTGTTTCCCGTCTACTGGTGACGGTCACCCAGCCTACCATAGGAAGTGACATGTGACAGTTTTGAGTGTCACAGTGTCAAATCCAGCACACCACCTAGGGTGGTGACCGGAGCTAGTAGTGAAACGAAGCAACAAACTCCCTACTCAACTTCGGGAGGAAACTGTAGCACAACTGGGGGCCTGTACTCTTGGTCAGGGCGGTCCCAGTTCACAGCAAAGATTGTCAGATACTGCTGTTAATTGCCAAAACCCTAAACACAGCTCAAATCCAGAGAGCTCTTCTGCACATCTAGGAAGCTATACTATAGCCAATCTCTAGGCAGGCACGGTGTGATCTGTCTCAGCCACTGGAGGTCTTCGGAGCTGGCGGTCCGGCTCGTAGCAGCGTGAGGGTGAAGTAGTTGCCGGCCCCCGGGGCCGGTGGTGAATCATTCGTAGAAGAAATTGTTGAATTCTCGATCACAGGAGGCTGCACTGCACCGGGGTGCTGCCAAGTGCTGCCCGACGGCGGGGCCTCGTCATCCGAAGACGACGCCGGCGACAGTGGAGGACCGTCCTCAAACAGCTCGGCAGGCGGCGGCGGCCCGGGATGCCACGGCATTGGAGCCATATAGAGGCCCTGCCGTCTCTGCTCCCGCCGTTGGCGACGAGGCGGAATAGCACACGGCATGTCATGAATCACGTCAGCTGGCGAAGCCTCCGCAGCCGGGACTGCCGAGTCAGTCCACGTAGCACCACCGACCGGTGGACCCGTGCACGTGCGCGCACCGGCACCACCGACACCGGCAACGGCGTGCGGTGCGGCGGTGGCACAAATTATAAAGAGTGCGCACACCAAGGAGGAAGTGAGGAGAGACCTCGCGAACCTCGGAATGCCGTTCCCGCAGCCGTACCGTGGCCGCGGCGGTGTCACCGAGGCATCTTCGTCGTCATCGTCGCTCGTGGCGTAAGTCGCGGGCTTGTAGTCGATCACGCGTTCCGGCCCCTCAACCGCGGAGAGCAAATTCATGCTCGGGGCCGGCTCATCGGGCACCAACGCAATCCCCGTGCTCTCAATGAAGTCGGCAAACGTGCGGGTGACAGGAGGGCAGAAGGGGTTCGGCGGACCGGTCCATTCCTCCTCGGACTCAATCGACGCGGGCGGGGAGTGCGCGGCCGGCTCCGACACCACCGGCAAGTCGGCAGTGAAGGTGTTGATGTTGAATGTGGAAGCCCCAGCCGCGTGCGCCATCTCAGAGAACTCGGCGACGGCGGACACGAGGACCTCACCGTCCTCCTCGCAGAACGAGCACGCGGAGAGATCGGTGAAGACCTCCGGCTTCCCGCCCGCAAGCATGCAGAGGGCGTCGAATTCCACGGGGTCGCCGTTGTCGATGGCGTGTTGGAACTTCGCGGCCAACACGGAGTTCTCGGCCTCCTCGGCGAAGGCGAAGGCCGAGAGTCCGGTCCTGCCCCCGTTCGGGCAGTCCCGGTGCCAATGCCTCGCCTTCCCCTTAGCACACACCTGATTTTGGCAGTACGGGATGGTCGCACCGCTGTCGCGGTGGAAGGCCACCTTCCTCGAGACGGACTGAGACCAATTCCCCCCTTTGGGGAGGGGTGAGGCCGCGAAGCGGGTTTTCACGCGGCGGTCCGGCTTGTCCGCGCGAGGAGTAAATCCCCGCGGAGCCGGTCCGGACTCGGCGGTGTCGAGGAATGCGGACAATTGGCGCTTCAAGTCGAGGACCATCGTCCTCAAGTCCGCGAGCTCACCGGGTCCACCGGAGTCATCGGCGGCCCCCTCCATGAAATGCGTGCCGTGGGAGTAGCGGTGTGCGGACGCCGTGGCGGTGCCCGCGCGCACGTGCTCGGAGTAGCATTCACGCACCCATTGTTGAATCGTGAGGAGGTCGTGAGCGGCTCGTTGATCATGGAGAAGCAACCGCGACACCACCGGCTGGTAGAAGACGGTGTCGAGGGACTTGATGAACAGCGCCTTCACGTCCTCATCGTGGAGTGTCGCCCGCGTCCTCGCAGCCTTCAGAGCGGCGTTGAAGTCGCTGATCTTGTCATGCGGGTCCACGCCCGCAGAGATGCGGATGCTCAACATGTCCGCTTGACCCTGAAAGGGGTCACCCGCCGGGATCATGCGGCGGGCAAACTCGAGAAGCACCCGCTTACCGTCGTTCGGGAACGTGGAGTGCGAGGAGTCCATCCAGTCCGCTGCCGGCGACGCGGGGTCAACCATGAGCTCGAGCGTGGAGAACAATAAGGCATTGGCCTCCACGCGGACGGGAAGGGTAGCATCGTCCAGCAGGAAAAGGGGTGCAAAACCAATGTCCTCCGTGACAAACGCCGTCTGTAGTGCAGAGACCATCCTGGCGAAGAGCGCGGACGCGTGGCACTCAGTCCCGGAAAATCGCCCGTTCTTGTCCTCGAATAACTTTTGACGAACGGACTTGGAGACCTTCATGTCGAAGTGCTCCCGTTGAAGCGTACGCACCGAGGCCAGGAACGCAGCACCCGCTGAATTGGCAGCCGGCTGAGCTGCCGGCGGTGTGGCTGGAGTGTTGGCGTGTCTCGCAGCTGCTGAATCAAAAATCGTGGCTAGTGCGCGTCGGCGATTCGCCATGCTAGCGGTGGCTCGAGTAGAAGCTACCATACTGAGAAGGACTGAAGGGGCGGAGTGAGGCAATGAAACGTGAGATGTGCGGCAGTGTCGGGCGGCCAAGAAACGCGTGGGTCGCCGATACGGCAGCCGTGAGAGATCAAATAATTCCGGGAAGTCGTGTGGTAGCGGCGGCCGATACGCAACGGTGTGGGATCCAACCAGAAAGCGTAAACCAGTCCAACGTTAAGCCCCGTAAGAAAATTGTCTTCCAACCGGCGCGGCGTGCCGTAAATCAACCCATAAAACTTAGGCCATACCCGTGACTGCCGGCACTCTCACGCGCGGAGCGCCTCACTCCATCCCAGGCGTCCGAGCTTAGCCACTCATGGTGGCAATCTCGCAGTGGCTAAATAAAGCGCAAGTGGGGCCAAACCTGGCAGATATATAGTGCTGAGGTAATATATATCTAACTGGAGAGATAACCCCTGAGTTAAGGGTTACGGAATCAGAACGATAAAGTGTGATAGATAAATCAGAGGCATACATAAATACCTAACGGGTGTTTCCCGTCTACTGGTGACGGTCACCCAGCCTACCATAGGAAGTGACATGTGACAGTTTTGAGTGTCACAGTGTCAAATCCAGCATATAGGCCAAACCAGCGTTAAAATAAATTAATATAGGACCTATATATACCACCTTTCATTGATTAGACACCACAAATCACGGGAGATGGCCAATTAAATTATCGGAACAATGGTCCTCGTGGTAGGACCAAATCGTCGATTTGGTCCTACCAGCACCGCGTGAGCCAAACAGCACGATATCAGGACAGCTTATTTCGCTCGAATAAGATGAGCCAGAATAAGTATGTCAATTCTACATTTTTTAACATGATGCAAGAATGGAAAGCAGCTAAAGAAAAAATAAAAACTTAAAAAGTGAAAAATTGCCCTGAGTGGCTCGGGGTCTCAAATAGAGTCGAGCACCCATTGGCAGGCAGAATTAAGACACTTTGGAATAGGCGACATGGTGTGAAAATCGTCGATTGCGCGATAAAATGCGATATCGACTTTGGACAAAATTCCATCATTTTAAGCAGTTCAAGGCAGTGGGAAAACACATCTCGTTCGCCTCCAGCAGCCCAGCAACGCTCAAAACACTGTACTTCGGCTTTGCTGGAAGGTGGAAAACAGTTGAAAAAAAGTGAAAAAAACAAAGTTTTCGGGAAGTATATCGCGTATTTGAGCTTGAGGTCGACATATATTTCAGATATGGTGACAACCTGCAACCGAGGGTATAGGGTTTCTTTCTTTCTTAGGGTATTAGGGTTTTAGGGTTTCTTGACCGTAAATAATAGGGTTTCTTGACCGTGAATAACTTTTGAGTCACAAGGTCTTTCCGGCTGAAACTTGGCATACATATAGGTCCTTCTTAGACGAACACGACGATAATTTGTTTGTTGTGATAAGATAAGTAAAACCCAAAATCTGATAATCATTTCTTGTGGTTATACATCGTCGATGATTTGTGGATTCGTGCATAGGGTTTAGGGCTTTGATTTTAAGGTTTTAGGGTTGAGCAACCACCCAGTGCCATTCGGGGACTCGAGTAGATGTCAATAGACACTTAGTTTACTCTATTCCGATTAGTATTCCATGAGTAATCGTACTTTTTTTCATTTCTGTCGCTAATTACCAAACTGGGATTTTCAGAGCAGGCTTACCCCTGCCTACCCATACCCTAAGTGTGACATATTTACTGGGTTTGGACTCAAACGAACCTTAAGGCTAGATTCGGTAGGTCCTTACTCTTGTTCCCAGAGTTTCTCCGAGCGCGGCCGCTGCGCGGCCTGCGACACGCGAGGGTCGACGTTACAGTTGATGGAAGAGGCTCGGAGAAACTTATGGACCCCACAGAGTTACAAACCCTAAATGTCTATTTTCGTCCATCGTGAGGGACAAGAGTAGGTAGGTCCTCCACATGCGATTCGATATTTGGTTTGCCCCGATCCGATCATTACACATGAAGTTATGACCTATTTTTTCATTTCGTGTCGCTAATTGGCAAATGACGGGGTACAATAAACAATCAAGGAAGGGTGCGCTGAAAACGCGGACGCCACCGTTGCGTTTTGAAGCCACTCCAGGTGAGCCGTGTCAGGTTATAGGCATTGCCCCACGATGGAGGAAGACGTTGAAAGCTTAGCGCTCGTTTTACTTCCCCTTGACCTCCTCGCCAAGATCCTGCTCGAGACTTCTCCCAAGGATATCTGCAACTTTGGGAAGGTTTAACAGCGTCTCTCACCTCGAAAGGCCTGAATTATTGTGGGCTATGTCGGAATCCACTGAGTAGTTTAACATCATGGTTTCTATGGCATGAGCTAGTCTTTGGTATTCGCCTGCACCACTGAGCTGCCGAATGCACAACGACACTTGTCTTAGACTTCATATCCTCTTGCGCAGGTGTCAAAACGGTCACGGCTAATCGCTTCGAATGACTTTTTGATATGGGATCCCCTTTGCCACAAGTTCTTCGGCAAAAGGTACGACCGCTGTGACACCTGAAATCATTCAGTACCTTCTCTTCCCATTCCATTTTGCCACGTCATAGTTCGACAGTTCCCCACACTATTTCAGACTGTATGAATATGTTCTCGTCACTTGCACTACTATCAGGCTTTTGTTCAAAGCATAGCAGCTTCGCAAGCCCGACTTAAGACTTCGCAAAATGCGGTCTCCATGTATCACTCGATTTGCTGTCCCATACATTGTCACCCTCAACTTTGGATGTTTTTTTTTGTTCTGTTTTCAGAACCTGCATTTATCAGTGGTTTAGACATCAGTCGGACCAGTCGCAGTCGCTTGCGCTTCTCGCTCTTCATAGCGTACCTACGAGCGCGCCCGGTTCGATCCCGAAGTCTTCTCCGGCGGGGAATTCATCCCCTTCATTTTCGGCCACGCCGGCAACACCGGTAACGCTTCCGCGTATGCAATCAGCATCAATGACCTCGGCCTCCATCGGCATGGGTGAGCACAATCCTGCACTCAAGGCGGCGCTTTGGCCCCCGCGAGATACGCTTGTAAGTGGGAGAACGGTCTCCAAGGTCGATGTGCACGTTAGAGTGCGAGTAGCCCCGACCTTTATACGCTTGCAAGTAAATGGATAGTCACCAAGATCTTTGTGATATGCCTTGGATGAATACTTGCGCTTTCTCCCATTTTAACCACGCAAACAGACGTCGTCGATCTGCGAAGTGCATGCATCCCATTAAGGTTCAGGGGACGGACCGAGTTCGCAGGCAGCTCCACGCCGCCCGGCAGGACAAAGTCTGGCCCCGCATGTGGCAGTCGGAGGAACCTGAGTACCCCGATGTTGATCGGCCAGCTGCGGCAGGAGCTTGGCACACGCTCCAGGTGAGGGCTCCGTCCGAAGCGGCAGTATGCCTTCTGGTCGGTATCACGCTTGCGTAGGCCATAGGGCACTACGTAGAGTCCGCGAACACGACTTGGTGCCGGCGAGCACGAAATAAATGCCGAAGGCGGAAAAGAGTACCCGTGATTCGCTTGTCTCTAGTGGAGTTTGAATGCCTGCAGCGTGTCTCTGTGGCTACCCGAAACCCCAGCACTTCTCTCTCCTGCCGCCGGGGAACCTCACCAAACCTCCTGCCGGTCAGCGAGCTCTCACGTGCCCCCCTGTCAGGGGCTGCCGCCTGCCTCACCAAACCTCCTGCCGGTCAGTGAGCTCTCACGTGCCCCCCTGTCAGGGGCTGCCGCCTGCCTCACCAAACCTCCTGCCGGTAAGTGAGCTCTCACGTGCCCCCCTGTCAGGGGCTGCCGCCTGCTTCACCTGCCAAGGGCTGTCCCTCCCCCTACGCCCGGGTCTATCACCTTCTCCCGTGGGCTCTTCCTTGTCGGGGCCTGTCCACTTCCCCGTGCCAAGGGCTGTCACATTTCCTCCTGCTGCGGGCCATTACCTGCCCCCCCTTCACTGGGCTGTCACCTGCCCTCCCGCCGTGGGTCCTTACCTGCCTCCTTTGGCGTATTTCTTTAGGAGCAATTCCGAGTTGGCAGATGACAACGACCTCGAATCCTTCCGCGACCTTTATTGCCTCCTTCGGCGCGTGGAGGTGAAATCTAAACGTCAACCCCTTACCCCGCTCTCTCTCCCTCGACTTGCTATCCGCTTATTGTAGCCCTCTAACCCGCTCTCTCTCCCTCGACTTGCTATCCGCTCAATGCGACCCCTCCTAGCCCGCTCTCTCCCTCGGCTTGCTATCAACCCAAGTAGCCCCCAACCCGCCCCTCTCTCCCAGAGCTTGCTATCAAGCTTAGAAGTGGCCCCCAACCCGCCCCTCTCCCCAGGCCTTTATCAGCAAAAGTAGCCCCTATTAGCCCTCTCCCCAGACTTGCTATCCGCTTAGTAGCCCCCTAACCGCTCTCTCCTCGACTTGCTATCATGATGGCCCTCAGCAGCTCTCTCCCTGGAGCTTGCTATCCTAAGCAGTGGCCCCCAACCACAGCCCTCTCTCCCCCCGACTTTATCAGCAAATGCGCACCCACCGCTCTCTCCCTCGGCTTGCTATCCAGCAGTGCGACCTCTAACCCGCTCTCTCTCCCTCGACTTTTTATCCGCTTAAGTGGCCCCCTAACCGCCCTCTCCCTCGACTTTATCCATAGTGGCCCCCAGCAGCTCTCTCTCCTCAGGCTTGCTATCAGCTCAATCTTGGCCCTCTAGCAGCTCTCCTAGACTTTATCCAGCAAATCAGCACCTACCCCACTCTCTCCCTCGATTTGCTATCAGCAAGTGGCACCCTACGCTCTCTCTCCCTCGAGCTTGCTATCAGCAGAATGTGGCCTCCTGGCCGCTCTCTCTCCTCGACTTGCTATCAGCCCAAAGAAGTGGCCCCCTACCTCTCTCTCCTGATTGCTATCCATGAGTAGCACCCCCGCTCTCTCCTCTCCTCGACTTGCTATCAAGCAGTGTGGCCCTCATGTCTCTCTCCCTCAGCTGCTATCAAAGCAGTCGACCCTCGCCCGCTCTCTCTCCCTCGACTTGCTATCCGCTTAAAGTAGCCCTCTAACCCGCTCTCTCTCCCTCGACTTGCTATCCGCTTGATATCTCCCCCCACCGGCTCTTGGGGCGTGGCCCAGTTGGTTATGAGTGTAGACTTAGGGTTGGGGCCAGGGTCCTGCTTGGGGTAGCAAGACCTCAGACATAGCCACAGAGGGGAGGGAGGCTTTAATGCTAATTTGACCCCACCACCATAAGGATGGAGCGATGCAAGTTCGATTGCCACTCGTTTCGAGCAGACTCCGGGACCTGCTGACATGGACTTTCTCGGCCCTTTCTGGGTGTGCTACCGTGCTGGGTATCGGGATGTCATGAAGCCCCCCTCTTGTTTCCGGGTGTGCCGCCAACCTGAGTGTTGGGGTTTCACAGCGCCCTCCTCTATTCTCCGAGGTCCTCTCCTGCCTGCGTTTCCTCCTTCCCACGTTGGCGGGAAGTCTCTCAAAATCCGAGCATGCTATAGGCCTATAGCTCCGAGGCTCGGCTGTCTGCTACTGACCGGTGGCGATTTCCTAGGGGTTCTGTAGTACCTTCATCCGGCTCTCGGGGCATCATGAGCATACGATCCTGCGCACATAACCTGTGCGGGTTCAACCTTAGCTACTTGGAAGCCTGGAATAGGATTGCAGTGTGAGACGCGGGCTTTTTATGCTGTTGCAGGGGCTTATTGGGGTGTGGAAGGCCGTTGGAGAGGGCCCCAAGGTAAGCAGGAGAGCAGGAGGGCGCTGCCGAGGTGCTTGCGCTGCATCTTTCCTTTCATCCCTGGGGAAGGGAGAGGGAGCGCAATATGTCCCCTATGTTATATCTAGTTTTACAGCGGGAATGTTCAAACGAGACCTGAACTCGGCAGCCACTTAGTAAACGAGCTTCCTTTTTGTTGCCAGAAAGTGAGCCGATCGCAGGGTGTGAGCTCATCTCCAAACGAGCCAAGGGTGTTACCAGCCAACCGATGTGGCAGAAGGTGTTACAAGCATTCCGAGCAAGAGCAGGTGTTGCTGGTTAGGGTGATGCCGGTGCCTCCTAGTAGCAGGGTGTGCTGCAGAATCGTGCACGGGGCTTGCGGGCAGCGCCATGGGTGGTCTCCGATACAGCTTGTTGGGGGGGAAGACTGTGAGGGATGTGGGGTGCCTCCCGGAGTCCCCTCGGGGCTGTAGAGAAGCCGAATAGGGGCGCTGCGCTAGGTCGGAGGTAACTTACAGGAGTTTGCTGGCAGAGAGATCATCAGGCGGGATTGGAGCGGATTGGAGCTCAAGGGATCTTACGGGAGCTCGCGGGGGCGGCAGGGTGGCGTGTACGTGGTGCGCTGGGCCGGCCATGCGGTACTGCTCACTGAGCTATCCGGTAATCGGCGAGGCACCCGGCTCTGCGGCGTGGTGAGAGCGCTGTGGGGAGGCAGCAGCACCAGCCTTCTCCCCACAGTGCTGGGCCCAGACTCTGTGGCCATTCGGCACGGATCGCCGGTGCGCCCCCGCGCCGTCGCGGCTTGAAGAAGCGGCGCACTAGGCGAGGATGAAGCGGCGCAGCTGGGGGATGGCGCACCACTCTGGTGGAGTCCGCATGACCCTGTCATAGGGGGTTATGCAGGCCCTTGGCTCCGGATTTGTGGCCACTAAGAGAAGGGAGAGGTGCAGATGCTGCGCTGCACATGGGGTGAAGTGTAGCAACCCGGGGCTCTCCCGCGACGCTCCTGGTAGGGGAACTGCCCGTGCGGCAGCGAATGGCCGAAATCAGTTGAACCATTGATTGAACAATCAAACAACATCGGACGGCTGGAACCCGCCAATCGCTCACGTTCCAGGACGGCCACCATGCATCTTGGGGTCGGCATTCTTGAGCATGCAGTCATGCGCAGCTCCCACGGAGCCATGGAGCCGTGGAGCCGTGCAGGAAGGTGGCGCACAGGAGCGGAGTCCTCCGAGCAGCTCTCTTCAAACGGTTGAGCTCAGCCTTCCCATCAAGGCAGGCCCGTCTTGTGCACTGACAGCTAGGAGCGAGGGGGGTGCGAGGGGGGGCACGGCGGTTGGGGGTTTTAGGGTTTTAGGGTTGACCACTCACCTCTGGGTTATGGATGGGTCCACATGACAGGAAGGCTTGCCGCATTTTCGGGGCATGGCAGCGTCGGAGGCGGCGGAGGCGGCAGCGACAGGCGGAGCGGCAGACCTGGCGGCGCTCCAGGTGCGAGCTGCGGCGGCAATGTGGTTTCAGCTTAGGCCTTGCTCCGAGTGAAGCTGTGGACCGCCGGCTCTCCAGGGGCTCTAGCGGAGCCTCTGATTGCCTGGTGGTCCGTACCCGTGAAGTTCTTGTTTACTGAAAGCAAAGCTTAGCTGTATGGCTGCGTCGATCTGTGGCCATTTGTACTCCTGTGCAGTAACACGCGGCGCACCCCCATGAACATCTGTTAGGGTTTCGAGCTGGTGTGCCCTTCAGTGCAGCTAGGCGGTCACCCTTTCTGCCTCAGCAGAGCATGCAGATGCAATACAAGGGGCTCCGAGAGAAGTCTCTGATTGGCTCTGAGGTGTACCGCATGGTGTCATGTTCAAATGAAGCTGAAATGACAACGCTATCCTGAGAGTGGGCAAACCGAGGTGACGGAGGCATGCCGACATTTGGGAGGGGACGAGGCATCTCCAGGGAGCGGCATCTCCCTCGCGGCGGCCGAGCTTTGCCCGGTCTGCACCGGCCTCCTTCAGTTCTAGTCCTCCAGGTGTGTGCCGCCTGCAGCGCGCGCCTTCTAGTTTTGCGCCTGGCTCCTGCGCCGTGGCTGTGCTGGGCGCTCAGCCGCTGAACCGGACGACCGCAGTATGCAGGGTTTGGTATGGCGGAGGGGAAATGTAAGAAGGCTTGCTGGCGGCGCAGGATCCTTGGGCCACGAGTTAAATGCATATCAAGGGGTCCTGGCTGGCGGCACAGGACCCTTGGGCCACGAGTTGAATAAATACCAAGGGGGGCTGGCTGGCGGCACAGGATCCTTTGGCCACGAGTTCGTACGATTTTTGTCCGGCCAGGTGGAGCAGGCAGCTTCCCCGCAGCGGCGCTCATCCCGGAGCAAGCGCAAGGTAGGCCTCCGCGGACGGCTTGCCACCCGTCCTCTATGACGCCTAGAGGCGCTCCGGCTCTCCCCTCACGTGGACACACCTAGGAACCGGAGAAGCACATGCGGGATACCCCATGGGCACCCAGGTCTGCCAGGCGGGGCCTGCCTGGATATAACCATCGGCGGGGTGGGGTTCTTTTGATTCTTTGGAATCCGCATTCTTTTTGCCTTCCTCCGCGGCCTCAGGTCTCTGCATTCCAGGAAGCTTCGCCAGCAAGCTCTTTGCTAGCGAGCTTCCACGACCACAGTCGGCGCTCCCAGTAGCACCTCGTGCAGCAGCTCGCACGCCCCCTGGAAGCCCCCTGGAGCCCCCCTGGAGGCGCAAGGCCACTGCCTTCTTGTGCCTTTCTATGGAATCAACAGTGAGGTGCCCTGTTCGGTGGGTGGAAGAAGGCTAGTGCGCCGGAAGGGGGGTATGCGATCAAGCCGAATCTGGAGGCCATTGCCGAACATGGCTTCATGTCACCATGATGAAATGTGCGTGGTTGAAGGCTGGCAGTGCATGGAGGTATCAACTTGGTGAGCGGTTACAACGTTTGCAGTCGCCCCTCCCCAAGTCCCTTCAAGCGAGCGAAGGATTCGAGCTGAAGGGTTGATAGTTGGTGAGAAGCGGGACCTGGGTTTAACAAGTGCAAGATCCATCATTCGTGGTTGGCAGTCCCAAGTCTTCACGCTTGCAGCGTCATGGCGATGGACGGTGCACCCATGGCGAGGGGCGGTGGATCCAAGGCGATGGGCGGTGATCCATGGCGATGGGCGGTGGATCCATGCCGAGGGGCGGTGGATCCATGGCGATGGGCGGTGGACCCATCGCGAGGGGCGGTGGATCCGCGATGGCGGTGAGATCCGTGGCGATGGGCGGTGGATCCCATGCGATGAGCGTGGACCCATGGCCATGGATCATGGCGATGGGCGGTGGATCCATGGCGATGGGCGGTGGATCCATGGCGATGGGCGGTGGATCCATGGCGATGGGCGGTTGATCCATGGCGATGGTAAGTGGATCCATGGCGAGGGGCGGCGGATCCATGGCGTTTACTCGTAGCGTGACGAAGGCATGGCATGGCGGTTGGGGCATAGGCCCGAGCAAAAAACCCAGGCGAAGGCGGCACTCACCTCGGAGCGACGACGCTGCTGAAGCGCCTCAATGCGCGGCGGAGGTGCTCGGAGACGCCGCTGGCAGGAATATGGTGGGGAGTCTACGGCAACCACGGGGTGCAGCTGATCGAGGTGCGCTCTGCAGTGGCCTTCGTGGACGGCACCCCTCTCAAAGGCAGGAGGGACTCCGCCCTTGAAGGAGGTGTCTGGGCAAGGCGGGGGCGGGAGCTCGGATGCGGGGAGGCTTTGCAATGTTCTGCGTTGAGACCTTTCCACTCCGCATCATCATGCTCCCCCACAAGTGCCGCCTTCCTCCCGCACCTTGCACGTGGCGTGCTTTCCGCACAGCCCACTGCCCAAATCATTTGATTGCCCCTATCCCAACGTCACTTGCATCAGCTGTCTGGCTAGAGGGCATGCCGATGGTTACTGCATTTGAGACTAGTGCAGGTTGCCGTTTAGGTTTTTGGGATTAGGAGCGCTGGTGCAAGTAGCTAGAGGGTTTATAGGGTTGAGGGGTGCTGGTGCAGGCATGAGGTTTATAGGGTTGAGGGTGTTGGTGCAGGTGACAACTCGAGGGTTTATAGGAATAGGGGTGTTGGTGCAGGTAAGCTTGAGGTTTATGGGTTGAGGGTGTTGGTGCAGGTAGCGAGGTTTATAGGGTTGAGGGTGTTGGTGGGTGCTTCCCGAGGGGTTTATAGGGTTGAGGTGTTGGTGGGTAAGCTCGAGTTTATAGGGTTGAGGGAATTGTTGGTGCAGGTAGCTCAAGGGTTTACAGGGTTGAGGGGTGTTGGTGCAGGTAGCTCGAGGGTTTTATAGGGTTGAGGGTGTTGGTGCAGGTGGGCTCTGAGGGTTTTATAGGGTTGAGGGTCATTGGTGCAGGTAGCCTTGTGAGGGTTTATAGGTTGAGGTGTTGGTGCAGGTAGCTCGGGTTTATAGGGTTGAGGGTGTTGGTGCAGGTAAGCGCGAGAGAGTTTACAGGTTGAGGGTGTTGGTCTTGAGTAGCTCGAGGTTTATAGGTTGAGGGTGTTGGTGCAGGTAGCTCGAGGGGTTTATAGGGTTGGGGGTGTTGGTGCAGGTAGCTCGGAGTTTATGGTTGAGGTATTGGTGCAGGTAGCTCGAGGGTTTACGAGGTTGAGGGTGTGTGGTGGGTAGCTCGGGGTTTATAGGGTTGAGGGGTATTGATTACCATGAGTAGCACTCGAGGAGAGTTCATAGGGTTGAGGGTGCTGATTTTTTTTTTTTTGAGGCTCGTTGAGGGGTGTTGGTGCAGGTAGCTCGAGGGTTTATAGGGTTGAGGGGTGTTGGTGCAGGTATCATATCCAAATAAAGGAACCATTACTGCCACCAAGGTGCGGGAGCGTCTTGGCTATTTGGAAGCCGCCTCCTTCTAGTCTCAGCCGGGTGCACCGCTTGCTCTTGCAGCTGCAGGGGGGCGGCTGCACCATTGACTGGCGCAGATGCAGGGGGCGCGCTTTTTGGCATGATGTTGCCGAGGGCATCTTCGGCTGGTACAGTGGTGGGAGGGTGGACAACTGGTTGGCGTGGTCGTCACAGGGATGTGGCATTGGCATTCTCAGTCGTAGTGGGGTGCCGTATTCGATGCCGTACTCGCAGGTAGGCGGTTCACCGTTGCCAGGTGCACTTGCAGGGGGTCACACCACTGCCAGTCACCGTTGACAGGTGCTCTTGCAGGGGGTCACACCACTGCCAGTCACTGTTGACAGGTGCGCTTGCAGGGGGTCACACCACTGCCAGTCACCTTTGACAGTGCGCTTGCAGGGGTCCACACAGTGCCAGTCACCGTTGACAGGTGTGCTTGCAGGGTCACACCACTGCCAGTCACTGTTGACAGGTGCGCTTGCAGGGGGTCACACCAGTGCCAGTCACCGTTGACAGTGCGCTTGCAGAATACACCAGTCACCGTTGACAATGCTGGCAGGGGGTCACACCACTGCCAGTCACCGTTGACAGGTGCTCTTGCAGGGGGTCACACCACTGCCAGTCACCGTTGACAGGTGCGCTTGCAGGGGGTCACACCACTGCCAGTCACCGTTGACAGGCGCGCTTGCAGGGGGTCACACCACTGCCAGTCACCGTCAGGCGTATCCAGATTAGACGTTGTGAAGTGTGCAAGGTAGGCCCAACGCATTTGGGGGATGGCGCTGACACGATCTCGTGGAGCGCGTGGAAAATCGATCTGCATCGTGCGAACTTTCATCGAATGGTACTTCTCCATTTTCTTGTAGGGCCCCGGAGTGAATAGCTTCGGGGGAAACGAACAGGCAAAACACTAACACCGGGAAAACAACAAAAGAGTAAGAGCGCTTGCGTTGCGCACAAAATGATGTCATTAATTCACAGCCTCCGTGCATTTGAAAAAGCGTGGATCCGCGAGCAAAGAACGCTTTGCGATCTCATCCGTGGTGCTACCAATGTATACTCAGCATTCCCCCAGGAGAGCGGAGGCCCTCACATGGTCGTAGGTTTCAGAATTTCTCGCAAAGCGCGATGACGCATGCGTCATCCCTGCAACGCGCGAGGGCTGCAGGAAATCAGTTTCAACACAATCATGTTCCGAAGACAGCTTTTTGTGCGGACTCAAATTTGTATCCAGCCAGCAAAGTAGCGTCAGCCGAGGCCCTCTGTTTAGGTCCGGGCTCCGAAATGCGGCACGTGGCATACTGAGGTGTGCATAAGCCTGCTTGCCAGCGCATGAGGGCTGCAAGTGAGCATCTTCGAAGCTCAATAGCACCGAAGAAGAAGCCTTGGGTTTTGACGAAATACGCATTCAACCCAACTTCCACTGTTTCACTCGCGCCCGAGCCGCCTGAGACTGCGAGTGTGTGAAACATCAAGCTGAATGTGATAAACGCATCGGGCACCCTAGATCCAACAAGAAATTCGCACGAGGTGAAAACCACTGCCGGATGCGGAAGCTGGTGAGTTCGATACTCATACACATTTGGACATATGCTTGCACCGTCTCGTCACGTGTGTGCACTAATCAAAAGCGGTATGACAGTCAAACTGAGACTAGACTTCCTTGGTGGCACTAATCAAAAGTGATTGAAAAATCACAAACAGACGGAGCAGTCCGCATCCAAGGAAGCTGTCGTTGACCTGCTCAGAGCACCATTCACTCTAGCCTGTTGCATGCGACGCCCCCCTTACACTCCCACCATAGGTTGGATCCTAACCCTAAAACCCAGTGTGAGGGAATAAATCGGTTTTCAATAATTTTGGCGTTTTGGCTCGTGTGGTGTCGAGAAAGGTTTGACCTTTTCCATCAGATCCAAGAGGGGCCTCGTGGAACTTTTGTGGAAGTTTGGATGCGGGGTGGGTGCTCCCTGGACGTGCAATGTGCAGTTAACCGGCGACGCGCATGTGCCTGCGGAGGAGTGCGTGTGGATCGCCAGGCTGGCAACCGAACAAGGTGCCCGCTTCGCACGCGCACCTCCATGGCTTGGCCATGCTGTATTTCGAAGAGACCGGCGAAGTGCCTGTGGCTCTTGGGGGTTCCTCTTGTTCAAATAGCGTCTCAGTCACGAGATCCGCTGGCTTGGCGACTCCTTGCAGTAGTGATTGAGCCAGGTCAGAGGGCAGATACAGAAAACAGATTCATATCATACTGTTGTTTAAACCCGAATTCCGCACTACTACCCGCCTCCCTTCCACTTCCTGCATGCGTGGGTGTGGCTTATCTTTGGAACGCTTTCTTTGGCACCGCGTACCCACAGAAGATCAGCTGCACTATGTGTACCCACCCCGGGGATCAAAGGATGCAGGACACACTTGGGGACACCTATCCGGATTTTCCGGAGCTCGCTAGTGAAGAATGGGACCCCCTAAGCCTCAGTGCCTCTCCCACTGCAAGCAATGCACTGATGCTATGCCCCGGAAGCCGGTCCAACTCTGACCCCGGAGCTGCCTGAGCCATCTCCCCACCACCAAGCTGGTGCTCAGAACCACCACCCTGCTCCCTACTTGTCCCAAAGTCTGCTCTCAAGAGAGCTTGTCCACCCGCTGCACGTCCCGTGTTCCAAAGGGCTGCCCCAACGGGCTGAGAATGATATTCCTTGTGTGAGTGCGCGGGTGCAGTGCCTAGCGACGATGATGCAGTGCGGATTGACTCTTACGACAGCCTGGATGTCCGGGCGCAGGCGGATGGCTCAGGTGCCGCCTGTTGTTGCCCTGTTACCGGACGAAGCGCATATTTTACGGTTCGATTCAGTCTTGACAGAAGTGTTGTTGCGGAATCGTCCATTTCGCCGGGGTTGCGTAGGTGTCATGGTTGCCATTGGATTTCTGTAGGGATCAAAGGCGATCGGACAAATCAAAGAATCGTGTGTGTGTATGCTTATCTTAACCACGGTTGACAAGGCTGCCGGTAACTTCTGTTTTGTGTGCAAGAAGCACTACATGCAGAAATGCCTGGATGAGCTTAGACACGGTGTAGCTTATGAGGCCACGGAACGGTTGGCCGATGATATAAATGCTGAGGGCACCGCTTTGTGCAGGGCTCATTCCATTACCCCGCAGAGGGGGCCTAGGATCCCGCATTTTCATATTCGTGTGAAATTGCACAAGTCTCCGGTAGGATACCGGTTTGTCGCGGGGGCCAATCGCGCAACACTTACACCAATTTCTAAGTGGCTCAGTGTAGCCTTCCGGGCTTTGACTGCCGACGCCGAGGGCCTGTGGAAAGAGGTGGTTTCTCAAATCCCAGGTGTGCCGAGAGGTCGCGGGTCTTGGATTATTCAAGATTCGGCGGAGGTTCGGAAGCTGGCTGCGGCATGCAACAGGCCCCGCGGACAGCGTGATGCATCAATGCACGTCTGTGCATTCGATTTCACGTCCATGTACACCACCTTGTGTCTGCAGGATTTGAAGGATCGGCTGTCGGCACTCTTTCGGAGCATTTTCCAAAGAAAACTTCAAAGTTCGAGGGTGAGGTACCTGCTTGTCAGAAAGGATAAGTCCTTTGAGTGGGTTACCAATGAACGGAGGACGGACGGTGAGAGGGAAATGCTCTTTTCGGAGGGTCGGCTTGTTGAGTTATTCTGCGGGTTGGTGGATGGAACATTTGTCGAGTTTGGGGGTGTGATCTACAGACAAATTGTGGGGATCCCTATGGGGACGAGCTGTGCGGGCTTCATTGCCAACCTCTACTGTTTTACGTATGAGCTTGCGTTCATGCGCAGACTTGTGGAGGCGGGGAATTTTCATGACGCGCACAGGTTTCTTTTCGTTTGTAGATACATTGATGACTTGCTGGCGTTCAATATTCCAGATATGGAAGACTATCTATATCTGAACGAATCCGGCACTGCAGGGATCTATCCCAAACACATTTTGAGTCTATCTTTGGCACATGCGGGTGTGCGTGTCCCTTACATGGACATACTCATCAAGCAAAATAGGCGCAGAGGCCTTATGACTGCCATATATGACAAACGACTGGATGCACAATATGCTGACATCCGGGTCATTAGGTACCCTGCACATGACTCGTACTTGGCCGACAAAGCTAAGTATGGGATTGTCACGAGCCAACTGCATCGGTTCGCTGAGAGATGTGTCCTTTGGCAAGACTTTGTTTACAACATAGCTCTTGTTTTCCACAGGATGACACAAAAGGGTTACCACAGCAGGCGTTTGTGGGGCTTTTTGCGGCGCTTTATGGTGGAGAGGCCCGGTCTGTATGATAGACGAGGTCCGGGTTGCTGGATCTCGCGCGTCAGGCGTAAGCTGGGGGACTTACGTGACGGTGTCATTGTGCCAGGTCCGAATGGGTGGGAGTTCGGGCCATCATAGCTGACCGGGAATACGTCTCGCCATAGGGTTGTGGCATCTCGCTGTTAACGGGGACGGCCACTTGGGTGCTTTGGATGATGGGATGTGGCTGTCCCTGTGGTACCCTTCTGACGGGTACTGCCTCTTTGAGGGCGTCGGGGATTCGTCTGCGGCTGGCTCTATTTATGTCTAGTGCCTTGGGGCTTTTTCACCTGCCGGGGGACTGGTGGTTGACAGCCACGTTATGGGGTGCTGACATCTCGTTGTTAACGGGGACGGCCACTTGAATGATTTGGATGATGGGATTGTGGCTGTCCCTGTGGTACCCTTCTGACGGGTACTGCCTCTTTGAGGGCGTCGGGGATTCGTCTGCGGCTGGCTCTATTTATGTCCAGTGCCTTGAGGCTTTTTCACCTGCCGGGGACTGGTGGTTGACAGCCACGTTATGGGGTGCTGACATCTCGCTGTGAACGGGGACGGCCACTGGAATGATTTGGATGATGGGATGTGGCTGTCCCTGTGGTACCCTTCTGGCGGGTACTGCCTCTTTGAGGGCGTCGGGGATTCGTCTGCGGCTGGCTCTATTTATGTCCAGTGCCTTGGGGCTTTTTCACCTGCCGGGGGACTGGTGGTTGGCACCCACTTTATGGGGTACTGGCATCTCGTTGTGAACGGGGACGGCCACTGGAATGATTTGGATGATGGGATGTGGCTGTCCCTGTGGTACCCTTCTGGCGGGTACTGCCTCTTTGAGGGCGTCGGGGATTCGTCTGCGGCTGGCTCTGTTTATGTCCAGTGCCTTGGGGCTTTTTCACCTGCCGGGGGACTGGTGATCGACACCCACTTTATGGGGTACTGGCGGATCGCTGTGAACGGGGACGGCCACTGGAATGATTTGGATGATGGGATGTGGCTGTCCCTGTGGTACCCTTCTGACGGGTACTGCCTCTTTGAGTGCGTCGGGGATTCGTCTACGGCTCGCTTTTTGGGAGTATCTTGGATTCGTCTGACGCTAGCTCCCTCTCCGTGTACAGTGCTCATGGTTATTACACATGCCGGGGGACTTGTGTTCTTTGACCTTGATATGAAGTACTGGCGGATCGCTGTGAACGGGGCCGACCGCCGGGTGGAAGTGGGTTTTGGGAGGCGGTTATCCCTGTGGTGCCATTCTGGCGGGCACTGCCTCTTGGAGAGCTCGGTAGATTCGTCTGTCCTGCTGCGAGGAGAGGCAGAAGGTGGTGAAGTACACCTTCTGTGTTTTCCCTTGAATTTTGTGGGGAGCACTTAGGTGCCCGCATGTTTCCTTTTTTTGACATGGGGTGTCCATGCTGTGTGGTGTGACTGCATTCATGGCATAACCATGGACCAACAGGTCCCATACATCGACCGGGAGCCACTGGGGGGCATGCCAGCAGGGTCCGCTTACTCCGTAACCCAGAGACCAACAATTGTTTGGCAACGATCGGTCACATCGTATCATCTTTCCATGCTGCTTTGCATTTGGGTTGGGAATATGTATGTGTTTGTGGTATCTTGTCACGGCCCCGCCCTGCTCTTGATTTGCTTCTCACATCCACTGGGATGATGGTGGGCTGGCTTTTGTTGGCCGATCTCATGCCGTTCAGTGTATGTCAGCAGGGTCGCCTTACTCCGTAACCCTGGGACCAACGATTGTTCGGCTATGATCGGTCCCATCGTATCATCTTTCCATGCTGCTGCTTTGCATCTGGGTTGGGAATATGTATGAGTTGGTGGCATCTTGTCACGGCCCCGCCCTGCTCCTGATTTGCTTCTCACATCCACTGGGATGATGGTGGGCTGGCTTTTGTCGGCTGATCTCATGCCATTCAGTATGTGTA
>LGRX02035579.1:0-85540 GCA_001247695.2 Cymbomonas tetramitiformis | reverse complement strand
TATGATAGACGAGGTCCGGGTTGCTGGATCTCGCGCGTCAGGCGTAAGCTGGGGGACTTACGTGACGGTGTCATTGTGCCAGGTCCGAATGGGTGGGAGTTCGGGCCATCATAGCTGACCGGGAATACGTCTCGACATAGGGTTGTGGCATCTCGCTGTTAACGGGGACGGCCACTTGGGTGCTTTGGATGATGGGATGTGGTTGTCCCTGTGGTACCCTTCTGACGGGTACTGCCTCTTTGGGGGCGTCGGGGATTCGTCTGCGGCTGACTCTATTTATGTCCAGTGCCTTGGGGCTTTTTCACCTGCCGGGGGACTGGTGGTTGACAGCCACGTTATGGGGTGCTGACATCTCGTTGTGAACGGGGACGGCCACTGGAATGATTTGGATGATGGGATTGTGGCTGTCCCGGTGGTACCCTTCTGACGGGTACTGCCTCTTTGAGGGCGTCGGGGATTCGTCTGCGGCTGGCTCTATTTATGTCCAGTGCCTTGAGGCTTTTCACCTGCCGGGGGATGGGTGGTTGACAGCCACGTTATGGGGTGCTGACATCTCGTCGTTAACGGGGACGGCCACTGGAATGATTTGGATGATGGGATTGTGGCTGTCCCTGTGGTACCCTTCTGACGGGTACTGCCTCTTTGAGGGCGGCGGGGATTCGTCTGCGGCTGGCTCTATTTATGTCCAGTGCCTTGAGGCTTTTTCACCTGCCGGGGGACTGGTGGTTGGCAGCCACGTTATGGGGTGCTGACATCTCGTTGTAAACGGGGGGACGGCCACTGGAGTGCTTTGGATGATGGGATGTGGCTGCCTTGTGGTACCCTTCTGACGGGTACTGCCTCTTGGAGGGCGTCGGGGATTCGTCTGCGGCTGGCTCTATTTATGTCCAGTGCCTTGGGGCTTTTTCACCTGCCGGGGGACTGGTGATCGATACCCACTTTATGGGGTACTGGCATCTCGTTGTGAACGGGGACGGCCACTGGAATGATTTGGATGATGGGATGTGGCTGTCCCTGTGGTACCCTTCTGATGGGTACTGCCTCTTTGAGTGCGTCGGGGATTCGTCTACGGCTCGCTTTTTGGGAGTGTCTTGGATTCGTCTGACGCTAGCTCCCTCTCCGTGTACAGTGCTCATGGTTATTACACATGCCGGGGGACTTGCGTTCTTTGACCTTGATATGAAGTACTGGCGGATCGCTGTGAACGGGGACGGCCGCCGGGTGGAAGTGGGTTTTGGGAGGCGGTTATCCCTGTGGTGCCATTCTGGCGGGCACTGCCTCTTGGAGAGCTCGGTAGATTCGTCTGTCGTGCTGCGAGGAGAGGCAGAAGGTGGTGATGTACAACTTCTGTGTTCTCCCTTGAATTTTGTGGGGAGCACTTAGGTGCCCGCATGTTTCCTTTTTTTGACATGGGGTGTCCATGCTGTGTGGTGTGACTGCATTCATGACATAACCATGGACCAACAGGTCCCATCCATCGACCGGGAGCCACTGGGGGGCATGCCAGCAGGGTCCGCTTACTCCGTAACCCAGAGACCAACAGTTGTTTGGCGACGATCGGTCACATCGTATCATCTTTCCATGCTGCTTTGCATTTGGGTTGGGAATATGTATGCGTTTGTGGTATCTTGTCACGGCCCCGCCCTGCTCTTGATTTGCTTTTCACATCCACTGGGATGATGATGGGCTGGCTTTTGTTGGCCGATCTCATGTCGTTCAGTGTATGCTTATCTTATTGGGACTGGTGATCGACACCCACTTTATGGGGTAGTGGCATCTCGTTGTTAACGGGGACGGCCACTGGAATGGTTTGGATGATGGGATGTGGCTGTCCCTGTGGTACCCTTCTGGCGGGTACTGCCTCTTTGAGTGCGTCGGGGATTCGTCTACGGCTCGCTTTTTGGGAGTGTCTTGGATTCGTCTGACGCTAGCTCCCTCTCCGTGTACAGTGCTCATGGTTATTACACATGCCGGGGGACTTGTGTTCTTTGACCTTGATATGAGTACTGGCGGATCGCTGTGAACGGGGACGGCCGCCGGGTGGAAGTGGGTTTTGGGAGGCGGTTATCCCCGTGGTGCCATTCTGGCGGGCACTGCCTCTTGGAGAGCTCGGTAGATTCGTCTGTCGTGCTGCGAGGAGAGGCAGAAGGTGGTGATGTACACCTTCTGTGTTTTCCCTTGAATTTTGTGGGGAGCACTTAGGTGCCCGCATGTTTTCATTTTTTGACATGGGGTGTCCATGCTGTGTGGTGTGACTGCATTCATGACATAACCATGGACCAACAGGTCCCATCCATCGACCGGGAGCCACTGGGGGGCATGCCAGCAGGGTCCGCTTACGCCGTAACCCAGAGACCAACAGTTGTTTGGCGACGATCGGTCACATCGTATCATCTTTCCATGCTGCTTTGCATTTGGGTTGGGAATATGTATGCGTTTGTGGTATCTTGTCACGGCCCCGCCCTGCTCTTGATTTGCTTCTCACATCCACTGGGATGATGGTGGGCTGGCTTTTGTTGGCCGATCTCATGCCGTTCAGTGTGTGTAGCACTTAGGGTCCGCTTATGCCGTAACCCTGGGACCAACAATTGCTGGGCGATGATCGGACACATCGTTTCATCTTTCCATGCTGCTTTGCATCTGTGTTCGGAATATGTATGAGTTTGTGGTATCTTGTCACGGCCCCGCCCTGCTCCTGATTTGCTTCTCACATCCACTGGGATGATGGTGGGCTGGCTTTTCTTGATCGATCTCATGCATTCAGTGTGTGTGCAGCGGCTTCTGATTTGCTTCTCACATCCACTGGGATGGTGGTGGGCTGGCTTTTGTCGGCTGATCTCATGCCATTCAGTGTGTAGCGGCTCCATTAGTGGCACATGCTAAGGTCAATTCTCCGGCAAGCACATCCTTTCTGAGTCTTGCGTGGCGCAACGAATGGCGGCATGCGCTGGACCGGGATGTGTATGGCATTGATCACATGCCAGTTTTGAAATTGTGAATTAGGCTTGGCGGCGGTCTCCTCAGGCTCACAGGAGGACGAGGAGGATGAGGAGGAGCGAGATTTGGAGGATGTGTTTTCTCGGCAAAATGGCTCGAATATACTGGACCGATTCCTTGAGAGCATCGGCTCGAGCGATATGCGGGTGAAACAGTTCAATTCTCCAGTGGGTAGGGGCAAAGTAGCAAGGTGTTACGAGGGTAACGGAACAGTGGCGGAACAAGGGTTCTCAAATGTGGAACTTGTCGAAGGGCAGTTACTCGAATATGAAAGTGGGGCTATCGGATTTGCCTTTCTCCACCTCGAGGTTGTTGTGCTCTACAACCGTGTGGAAGGTTTGCCTGGCTTGTCATAGATAAGGTGGTTATAGCCGCCTTCCGGCCGGGAGTAGATACTAAATATAGATATATAATAAGTGCACTACCATCATGGCAATACCCATTTAATAGATACTATACCAAGTCTGAGGTGCGATATGTAATCTACATATTGGCTGGATTCGTGATCAGATCACGCCGCGAGGGCAAACATCAAGGGGTACCTAAACTGTGAGGTTGCCTCCTTGAAAGTTGTGAAACCATATATGCAAATGGTAAAATCCAGATTATCATCAATGTGAGAGTTCCTCCTATATCTCTATAAATGTGTGTAAGACGATTCTAAACTTAGCCATGTTGCTGGACCGGAAGAGGTGATGGTTTACCATATGCTTGATGTGCATATGATGACCACTTCTGCAACTCGGATATGCTGGGGTCTGTCATGGACCCACAATGCTACGAAATTCCAAGAGGCGAAGCCGGGCGAGCCATACATCGGGATAAATAGCATTTATGGTAAATATCCGTTTCTTAAAAAATGAACCCCCAGGATTTTTTGGGTATCCCATAAAACATTATGCCTACTCTGGCCGATCTGGTCACAATGGTAAAATTCGCGTACATGCTTTGCAGCAGGTAGGCGCAAGTGGATGATTATAATGTGATCGCCTCAACAGCGATGAGCAAGGATGAACGCATCGTTAAGTCCAAGTTTTGACTTCATGCGCGCACTTTAGGATGTTATCTCCTCTGCTGTTTGACTATTAACACTAAGCAAGGTATGCACACTTCTACCTAAGTGCTCTTACTACGCATATGCTTCCATACACGGTGGTCTTACGCTATCACCAAATTATGCAATAAATATACACAAGGTGCAATATACGGCTGGAAGGCTAATTCCTTTACAGCTAAGTTTACTTTGTACTGGGATTTAGCCGTTTTGCACCCGACAGCCCTGACTGGGAGTCCCAGTGCAAGCCTCGGCTAGACCCCTATGTCCATCTCAGACTGTGTGACATCGTTCGATCTGATCCGACGGTCCGTATTCGATCCGGTCGTTTCAGGGTTTCGGGATATATAGACAGACTGTATATTCTATATTGACGTTTATCATATTAGAGCTTGTGAGGCCTTTCCACTGTGTTAGCCCACCTGATATATATCCCACGAGGATGTCCCAGTACTCTGATCAGTTATGAGATAGTCGATCTTATTCATTGAGCAGCGTTATTCTTTGCACAACTACCTACAAGGGTTACTGTGATTCTCACCGGTGAGAATCACTATCATTACTTTAATGATTAAGCATTGTAGACAGCATTGTGCAGGCACCTCTCATGGCATCATCCGGTTCGGAATTGCACAATTAGGAAGTTGTTGTGTTCTCGCATCTGTTACCTTGGCAATCCGCAACATGCGGGCTTGCATTGACTGTGACCACACTCTACTAGCGCAACGAGAGGTGCTGGAATTTGCCGGCAGCCCAAACCGGGATGAGTCCCGGTGCAGGCCCTGACAACCTCCCTAGATTTGCTCTAGCCCACGTGTGTCACGGGTCAGTCTGATTACAGTGTCAGCACTTGTTGTCCGTTGTAGGCTTGGGTTTCAGGAACCGTAAAACCTAAACCGTCTATTTGTTTAACACACTTAACAAGATGCGTTATGAATGCCGATTATTCGAGCGTTTGACGCGATTATTCATGTTTATGGTGTAATCGCACTGCTGTCAATTTATAAAATACAAAAAATCCGATGGCATAATCTATTGATAACGAATAACAGGGCATGAGATTGTTTGTAAGGTAAATTTAGATTTACATATAGTGAGGTGCTAATAGCATTAATCTTGTATGTGACAATATTATAGGTCATTAAAATCTGAAGCACGCATGCCACGTGTCAGTCTCAAATGAACGCAAACTTCCAATCCGTGTGTCAACGTTGAAAGTGTTGGAATTGGTGAATTTTGACTTGTATCGAAAATGCCAAGATGACGATGCATTACATAATGATCAATATCTTATCACAAGATGAAGTACTATCTAATATCAACACCGATGCATATACATATTTCGGATGTATGTTATACCATAAAACAACAAACATACGGGTACTGTGACCCGTCGGACGGACGTCATGGGCCAATCGATATGGAGACCTCAAATCTATTCTTTGTCTGCCCACCAATCCCACCCAGTAGAAGCCTGTAATTTGCCTCGTGGACACTTGGGCCTTTCAGTACAACAAGTTTTCAAACCACGAACAACAATATTGATTCCAATAAACGAGCAAGGAAAAATCATGGCAGTGTTTTCAATTCTGTTGGGAACTTAATATTGCCTTCGCTTTCCTTCACTTCCAACTTCTGAACCTTGTCTGCCTGGTATCTTGCTTGGTATCTGAAATTCCACATGTCTTCCCAAAACAGGAGCAGTGGGAACCCAAAAACGGCAATGATGATCTCCACATAGATTCGATTGCTGCCGACATCCTCTGCGAGTGTCGTCCCCCAAGGCCACCATATTCCAAAGGGGATAAGCCACGTCATTAGCGCCCAGAACTGAACCCATTCGTGTTGCCCACCTGGCGCATCATATCCTTTTTTATACCCAATGCAACCCAGGAGAAGACAAAGCGCCAACACATAAGCATACATTATCGTATTGCCCACGAGAAAATTTTGTAGCAAGTTTCCACCGAGGTACAGGTATGTTAAATCAAACATAAACTGCGTGATGTTGAACGCGAAGAGATTGTAATTGACGCTGAAAAAAACTGAGCAAAAGTGCTTGTTCATATCGCTGGTGTAGCCCTTCTCTGGAATGATCTTGAAAACGAGCCAAACGGAGAGCCCAGAGACAAGAAAGACCTTCACCAAATGTATCCTAAGATGTTCTAAATCAACTTCAGCTACTTCCATGGAAGTCTTTGTTGCGGTGAAATGCACGAGACAATGCCATGCATAACCCACGGCAGAGTCAAGAAACCATTCCAGTTTCGGTGGTTGTGCAAGAATTTTTCGGAAAAGCACTTGAAGCAGGGAGATGCCCTCGTTTCCCTCCTCCTTCGGATCAAACTGAAATTTTGTAGCATACATATTGATACACAATTTGCAGACAACCCGGAAAAAAGTAAAGGCGAATGCAAACGTCAATTTTGTGACCCACCTGTAAGGGTCGGACACCTCTATTACAATCAGTGAAACTATGCCTTCAACCAACCATTTGAATGTCACCAAAAGCATACTGCCACAGATGAGGTTAACGTTTGCAAGTTTCCTGCCGAGCGCCTCCTGACTACCCGTGTGGAATCTCGGAATGAGAGACTCCAGCAGGCCTGCTGCAGTTGGAGCGAGAAAAAGCCATATTCCTGCGTTGATGGCATAGTTCTGAATTAAATCCTCGGCTTCATCTACGAGGGCGTCGTGTTGTGACCTCGAAGAATTGTGAATCTTCCCAAAATTGTGCGCTTCGTCATCGAGAAAGTGTAGTGCGATATTCGAGGCTGCAACAATTGGTAAATAGGAGAGAAGATTCGGAACAAACCAATATATCGCTTGCAGCCAAGGTTGGCCATCCATCGAGAATGTTGCGAATCGAAGGAATCGTTATAGGCCATGTACTGCACTGTATCAAGAACTGTATCAAGAAGGCTTCTCACGCGTTCAAACGAGTCGAGGTTTTGGCCACGCCACGCCAGTTCGAGTTCCGCATTATTCTGTTGTTTTACATTAGAATAATTACACATTATTAGATACTAGGCGCTGTCGATCACAAATATGCGATCTCCACTAGGCGTCGATCTTTTTGGACAGCACGATTGATTACCATGCGATGTTAACACGGATATCGCCATTACATCATATGACCGCAGGATCATGTGCGCGACAGTGCTTTGCTTTTTGCTTCCCAGCATGCCATGCCATAACGCGTGGGTGGCGTCGTGGTACATACACGCGACTGCTGTGGCAGTGTCATCGCTAGCGTCTGGCGATCGTGAGATGGAACATTCGACTGTATCGCCCGTTGAGATTCGAGCTTTGCTGCTGCTGCTGCTGCTGCTGCTGCTGATTGACTAAGTACTAGGCCCGGTCGATCTTAAATTAAGATCTCCACTAGGCGCATCTGACGGTCGATGGGATTATTTATCTTGCCGACGTGGCGCACTCGAGAGATCCGAACATGAACATCGAGTCCGCCAGTCCATTAATGATTTGACATTTCTCGATCCTCGCGTCTGCTATGCAATGTAAAAGCGAATCTATCTGATTTCCGAACATCGCGTCGGCCATGCGATGTTTAAATCATTTTCGCCATTACACTATCTGACCGTAGGATCATGTGCGCGACAGTGCTTTGCTTTTTGCTTCCCAGCATGCCATGCCATAACGCGTGGGTGGCGTCGCGATAAATGTACGCGACTGCAGTGGCATTGTCATCGTTGGCGTCTGGCGATCGTGAGATGGAACATTCGACTGTATCGCCCGTTGGGATTCGAGCTTTGCTGCTGCTGCTGCTGCTGCTGCTGATTGACTAAGTACTAGGCGCTGTCGATCACAAATATGCGATCTCCACTAGGCGTCGATCTTTTTGGACAGCACCATTAATATCCATGCGATGTTAACATGGATATCGCCATTACATCATATGACCGCGGGATCATGTGCGCGACCGTGCTTCGCATTTTGCTTCCCAGCATGCCATGCCATAACGCGTGGGTGGCGTCGTGGTACATACACGCGACTGCAGTGGCACTGTCATCGTTAGCGTCTGGCGATCGTGAGATGGAAAATTCGACTGTATTGCCCGTTGGGATTCGAGCTTTGCTGCTGCTGCTGCTGCTGATTGACTAAGTACTAGGCGCTGTCGATCACAAATATGCGATCTCCACTAGGCGTCGATCTTTTTGGACAGCGCGATTAATTACCATGCGATGTTAACATGGATATCGCCATTACATCATATGACCGCAGGATCATGTGCGCGACAGTGCTTTGCTTTTTGCTTCCCAGCATGCCATGCCATAACGCGTGGGTGGCGTCGCGATAAATGTACGCGACTGCAGTGGCACTGTCATCGTTGGCGTCTGGCGAGCGTGAGATCGAAAATTCGACTGCGTCGCCCGTTGGGATTCGAGCTTTGCTGCTGCTGCTGCTGATTGACTATGTAAGTAAGTAAGTAAGGTAATTTACTTGGTGCCAAGATTATAAAGGTCAGAGGTAGGTAATTTGGTTTGGGTGAAGATTATAAAGGTCAGAGGTAGTAAGTAAGGTAATTTACTTGGTGCCAAGACGATAAAGGTCAGAGGTAATAATAATAATAATAATAAAACATTTACGCTAGCAGAAGGGACAAAGTCCTGAGAGTGCGGTAACCCTGCAAAGCAGGCTAGTGAAAACACTAGGGGCTACTCCCTCTACTATAGCGCGCCCACAAAGGGGCTCAACCCACTTTTCAGCAGGGTGACATCTAGAGAAAAAGCTAGGTGCTAAGCAAAAAACTCTAGAAGGTGGAGAAGCAGCCATGGCCGGGTGAGTGGAGGGGTGGCTGAATCTGAGCGGTGGGGAGGGAAGTCGAAGAATTAAGGGGGTTTTTGGAGACGTCGGGAAGGGGGTCGTGGTGGGCGGGGGAGAGGGGGTGTGGGGAGGGGAGGGGGGGGAGGGCCCCTCCCCTAGGGGACGGGGAACCACCTTATATTGCAAGACTTTTGAAAATTACTGCAAAAGGGTTTGAAGAAAGTCGTTTGATTGCTGCACAGCTTCTGTTTCTGTCATGGTCTCACTGCTCGAGATGTCAACTGTATGCGGGTCAGTGTTTAAGGTGGTGGGGGTGTTTAACAGAAACACGTCTCGCCTATTTCTGGTGTGTTGCCTACAAATTCTTGAAAGTTTTTTAAGGAGAGGTTTAATCTTGCCACGGGGAACACCTATCGTGTTGAGGACAGTACCGAAAAGAGGAGGGAGGTACCCCATGAGTGTAAGTGCTTTGGGCCATTTCACGGTGCTAATGAAGGGCTTAGAAGCTACGTTGGTGATTGTCGTGTCATGGTGACCGCCATAATAATGCTCAGCACCATTCTGATGATAGGGGGGGTCTTGAGTGGGCCATGGGCACAACGAAGAGGGGAGTACGTTGTCCCTTTCGTTCAGAACTTCATTCCAAATATCAGGGCTAACTCCAGTGTATTCTAGTCTCCTCTCCGTGACTCTGGACTTAGGGAGGACATTGAGGAACCATCTAGCAATCTTTTTCTGTGTAGGCCTCCAGTCAAAGGCTGGCTGAGTATCGCTGGGTGCACTGTCTATAGCTATGATAACGACATCCGAGAAATCATCCTTATAGCATCCGCCACCTGGGAGAACGTAGGGGTCATCACCCGTCCAATAACCATGTGGGATAAATGGAATAGTGTTATGCGGGAATCTGAAAACAAGTTTAAAGCCTTTATCAAACCATCTTTTTTGGTTTTTGGGAGACAGCGGAAGAATCCATGTTCCTGAAAATCCAGGGACGGTGTTGGCC
Organism: Cymbomonas tetramitiformis; assembly: GCA_001247695.2. NCBI lineage: Eukaryota > Viridiplantae > Chlorophyta > Pyramimonadophyceae > Pyramimonadales > Pyramimonadaceae > Cymbomonas > Cymbomonas tetramitiformis. The sequence goes on along the minus strand of LGRX02035579.1, from coordinate 75,698 downwards.
GCTTTATGTCCCATTTCCAAGGTGGTCATAACCGCCGAAGATTTGCCCTTATCCTTCCCATCAAAGGGGGGATTTCCGTAAACGATTCTGCCAATGCCTGTTATCGGGTCCACGTAGGCATCCCAAGCGAGACCATCAAAGCCAATTTTCCCATGATGGCAGAAGGGCTTGAGGGCTTTTTTTCATTCTAGTGGTGGGTATGCATCTTCTCGAGTGAATTCTAGGGTGGGCATTTAGTGGGTTGGAGAAGAGTTCACACCCGTTTTTGTCAAGGTTTCTGTCATCCACCAAAATATCTAGGAGGCTTCTTCTGATTGCGTAGCAGTTTTTAGGATCTCCCGATTCAAACTTACATGCATTGAGTGCTTCATGCATATCGTGTGCCCTATTCGAGTACTCCGCAAGTGAGCATGGGACTGCTTTGTTGGAAAGGCGGTGCCAGGCCAAAAGTTTCCGAAACTCTTTCTTTTAAACATATTGGAGTTCGGGATATTTAATTGTGCTGGAATCTGTATAGGCAGCCCTGACAGGCAGGCCCCTATGACAGACCCCTAGGACCAACACTGGACTGCTGACTGATCTATAGGTTCGTGCTGTGACACACGCTGTGTCACAGGTAGGCTAGTATCCGAGACCGTTGCGAGACCGTTCCGGGTATATCTAGCTTAGGGTTTATTATCTTAAGAGAGTTTATCCACACAGTTCGGGACCCTCTGATATCTAGTGAACTAGGATATTCCGGTAGGTCGTGGCCCCATCCACGCTTTATTCCACTTGCTAGTTTGGCCATGATTGGCTAAACGGCCGCTTGGAGAGGTGGTGCGCGTTTGCGCGTTTGGGCATTAGTGGAGACTTTGAGATGAGCGGCTTGCGGTGAGCGACTTGGGCCGCAGCTATGGGGTGCCGGCTTGGATTGGGTTTCGTCGTCGCAATGTTCACTATTCGCGGTTCTCTGCTCGCTCTGATCCCGCCTGCTGCCGTGTTTTGGGCTGGTGACTTAAGCACCTTTGACTTCGACGACATCTTCCTTCGCCCCTCGCTAGCATGGCCCGACCGCTCTTTCCGTGTCTGTGACGTCGCATTTTCTCCGCGACCCTACCCAAACGTGCTGCAGCGTACCGCCTCCCCTCAGGCTTATCTAGAGATGGGAATCACAACGAGATCCAAGAAGTCCCTCACGAGGGACAGCGACATCGACGCCTCTCTGAGGTTGATCGACGGGGTACGGAACACGCCGACGGCAGCTACGCCTTCAGTTCCTACCCCCAACCCTGCATCGAACGAAGACGCGGACGTGGCCGTCAGACGTTACTTGCAGGAGCAATCCAAGTTGGCAGACGAGATCTACAAAGCGCGTCTCCATCGGGCTTGGGCCAAGAGTATCCGTGAGGATATTCTTGGTGACAAGAAACATCATTTCCGCGGTACGGACGACGCTGGCCTTCTGTCCGACCTGGTGGTGCAGCTGCGTACGGAGTTTCAGTCGGCCGGGCTGGAACTGTGTGCCTTTGACCTCGACGACCCTCTGGCTCCAGTGGTCAACAAGGTGAATGGCCTCTTGTACGACGTTCTGGCTCTCGTGGTGGAGAAGCACAGCAACGCGTATGTCTGGCTGACTGGCACCGACTCCTCGACTGACCGAGATGGACGGCGTGCTCTTGTCGACATCATCAAGGGCTCTGTGCCGGTGGCGCTGCGGGAGTCGCAGCAGGAGGAGCATGCGGCTTTACGTTATCCCGCAAACGTTGACCCGCAGCCGATTTTGGCTAGGGAGCAGCGTTTGGTGCGGGATAACAGGACTTCAGACTGGACTCCGACCGAGGCAACACGAAAATTGTCTCTCTACACCCGCCTCGACCCCGTGTTTTACGCGGCGGTAAAGGTCCGCTATCCCATGGCTGCTGACCTGTCCCACGTGTCCCTTGCTTCTCTTCGCTCCTTGGTGGTCGAGATTTATCAGTCTTGGGCGCAGACGGACGGGGGGAAGGCAGCTTCTGGTGCGGGCGGGGTCTCCGCACCCCTCTCCAGCAGTGAGTACGATGCGCTGCTCCAGAAGATCACGGAGCTGACGGAGCTCGTACAGCGGCAGCGGGGTGAGGCCGCTCCGGTTGTGCGTCAGCAACGGGAGCGGGTGCAGCAGCGGCAGCAGCAGCAGCGGGGGCAGCAGCCGCGAGGATTCCGTGTGGGGACCCACAAGGCCCCACCGGTGGGATTCGACCGTGACGATCAACGGGCAAGGCCGTTCTGCGGTAGGTGCAAGAAGGCGGGGAAAGGTGAGGCGTATCACTTCTACCGCGACTGCCCGTTGGGCGGGCGCCAACACCCGCCCACCTCTGCCGCGGCATTTTGCGTTCCCATCGACGAGGAGGACGCAGAGGGGGTGCACGCACTCGCCATGTGTGCGTTGTTCCAGCAGGCGGCGGATGACGGGGCGGAGTCCTTCGCGCGTGCGGCAGCCGCGTACGGGCCGCCCGCGGTGCTTTGTGCGGGAGCGGTGGGCGGCATTGACGTGTCCGCCTACGGCTTCACCGTGGAGCAGCAGCCGGATTCCGAGGGGGACGACATTCTCCGCAGGCTCGACGATCTTGCCGCGGAGGTTCACTCCGCGGCCAACCCACGGGTGCATTACACTCACGCATCTTTCCCGCCTCCTGCCGGTGACGGCAAGGGGGCTTCGGCTCTGGTGTGCGTACCCGCCGCAGCGGTGGCCACACCGGAGGAGCAGGTTCCGGCAGGTGGTGCGGCGGCATCGGCATCCGCCGTGCCGGCCCCTGCTATGCCTGTCTCGCAGGGGGGAGATGTAGGGCCCGCGCCACTTCAATCGGCGCGGGTGACCACCACAGCGGACGCGGACGGTGAGTTCGCTGGGTTCGTTCAGACCGTGAACCACGCCGCCATCGGACGGGTTGATCTCACGGGGTACGACACGGACGATTACGAGGACCTCGCTGACGGCAGCTTCGTCGTGAAGCCGCGGGCCTCGGCCATCTCGGCAAATCACTCGTCAACGCCCGCGGCCCAAGCACCTCACTCTGGTGGTGTTCTGGAGGATTGGCGTGAGGGTGCTCCCCGCAGCTACGGCTGTGGAAAGCCTCCGTGGGGCTTCCCCGCCCACGCGGGCTTGTGGGGGATGCCCTTCCTTCTCTCTTTCATTCTCTTGATCTCTGTCATGGGAGTAGGAGCGGCCACCTACACGGTGGCCAACGACGTCGACCCTGTGCAGGTATCGGGTCGGGCTGCGCTGCAGCCTGTGCTGTGCAGGGGCGAGGAGTCACCGCTTGACACGGTGCCATGTGCCATCCCGCCTCGTCGCCACCGGCGGGTGCAGCGGCGACAGGGCCTCTACATGGCTCCGGTGCCGTGGAATCCCGGACCGCCGCCACCTGGCATCTTATTTCAGGGCGGGCCTCCGTTGTCGCCGGCATCGTCTTCGGATGACGAGGCGCCACCTTCGGGCGGCACTTGGCAGCACCCTGGTGCGGTGCAGCCTCCCGTGATCGACGAGTCAACAACACCGACTCCGTCAAATTCTCTGACGAATGATTTATCCGTGGCCGACACCTTGCACTTTGGCAGCCCTGTGCTACTCCGCCGTGCTGCTGGGGGCTGCTACGGTGCTCATTGTGGTGACGGTGCTCCTCTGGCCATTGACCCCGAGTAGTTTACTTCTGGTTCTGGCAGTACACCACTTTCATGGTGGTGTGCTGAGATGTACTTTGACCTCAACACGGTCTTCAATCTGGTTTATGCTTTTGCTTTGACAACTTTGAACTCTTCAATCTGACTTGCTGCCACAGTGCCTTTCAGTAGTTTGGCAGGACCTATATGCCTGTATGTTTCTGCACTTGTGCCGGCTAGAGGGTTTCAATTTGTGTATCAGAATTGCACAGTTGAATTAGCAGTTAGGTTTGTCACCCTAGCTCCTGCCCTAACTTATCTTAACATTCTGACTCTCCTAGCCAGTCACCACCCACAGTGCTGGGGTGGTGTGCTGGAATCTGTATAGGCAGCCCTGACTGGGAGTCCCGGTGCAGGCCCCTATGACAGACCCCTAGGACCAACACTGGACTGCTGACTGATCTATAGGTTCGTGCTGTGACACACCCTGTGTCACAGGTAGGCTAGTATCCGAGACCGTTGCGAGACCGTTCCGGGTATATCTAGCTTAGGGTTTATTATCTTAAGAGAGTTTATCCACACAGTTCGGGACCCTCTGATATCTAGTGAACTAGGATATTCCGGTAACATGGTCCACTTCAGGCTTTGCGGTCACAGCAATGGTATTCTTTTTTGAACTTGATGGACGGTACATGCTAGCTTCCGGGAGAGCGTGTAAGTATAATTCCTCATTCATTTCCTGTCTTAGGTCAGCAAGTGGAAAAAGTTTCGATGGTTGTGTTCTGATGTATGTGGTACCCTTTCCAGGGTTTAGAAGTTTAGGCTTTTCTGAGATTTCTTCAGCGATGATTTTCCTTAGTTCGATATCTTGGGTTGTTCTAAGGTTATACAAACTATCATTATGTCCTGGGCATTCGAGTTGGATGTGTTCGAAGGTGCATTTTGTATTCTGTTGGCAGTAGGGGCAGTTTTCGGACCCGATTTTCCCCAGTTTAAATGAGCGTGCAGGAGAGGCTTGAAGACCCAGGAGTTCTCTACTTCTAGAAGCGGTGAAAGCTTTAGGTGTCATTTTGGAAATATCTTTGGTGGGGGCGGTGTTATTCTCGTTAAGCATTCTCAGATGCTTCCCTTGGGACTGTAGGGTTCTCCAATTATGATAGTGTGAGAGTCGTTGAATTCTTCTGATGTGGCTACGTATATCACCTAAAATAGGGACCTCAAAAAAGAATAATGAGAAGGGTAGTTCCTCAGCAGGGTCGTAGCGGGAGATGTCAAAACAGCCCCCTCTGAATGAGGCTCTTTTAGCAGTACGGTCCACTCTGTCGTGGACTTTGTCATTATTGTGACCCCTAATCCATTTAAGGATGATTTTACTGTGGTCTCCTTCATTGTAGAAGCCAAGTTCTTCTAGCAGTAGGCGAACAGCCTGCACATCTCTGCGATTAGCTTCACGTAGTTTGTCCCGAGCGCTCATGGACCTGCCATCCTTTGTTACCGCAGATATTGCTGCCATGGAGTCAATGGCATGTACCATTGGAGTAATAGATTTGAGGAGTTTCTCTTTTTGTTCTGTGAGTAGAAATCGCAGTCCCGCAATTTCAGCAGATGTGCTACTCGGGTTTTGGATATCCTCCTTGATAAGGAGCCCCTGTGCGGAGAAAGTTCTTGAGGGGGGGATATTCATCTTCCGTACAAGTGGCATCCCGTTGTCAAAGTTTTTTATAGCATATGCTGCCCCACTGCATGCTGTTTTCTTTCCAGCAAAAAGGGAACCATCGCTTGCCATATCATAGTCTTCCATTTGTTTGCTCTTTTCGGCGTTGGGGGTGGATTCTTCTTCCGAGTCGCTAGGGCAGCTGTATTCACTTTCTTCCTCCGCAGTTTTGTTTTTCATTCTAGCAATAATGGTTTCATACTGTCTGTCGGAGATGTAATCATAGTGTGAGTTGATATCACTAACTGTAGCAAGGACAGAAGAGGGCGGGTCCATGTGGTCATTATATTCAAAAATAGAACCTGCTGGAATTAGGATGCAACCGTCATTGGTGATGCTATATTCAAAGTCGTATTGGAGACTGTTGGTACCTTCGATTCTGACAAAGACATTAGGGTTTATGGCATTGTTACTGTATTCTGCATATTGTATTGACATGGCCTCTAAGTCAATATTGGTGATGTGAATAAGAGAGATGGAATTTCGGTCACCATTTCCTTTCCAATGAAATTCACCCGTGTCAGGGGGTACTATGTTGTCTCTATATTGTTTCTTGACATATCTAGCCTGTGGGTCCAAATCTACAGGGTTTTGAAGCATTTCCTTTTCGATTTCGGTTAGCCATCCAGGGGGTCTACTGCCATTCAGCCTGAAAAAACATTTATTTTCTTGCCAGTTTTTTAACATTCCACCGCAGGGAGTTAGAAAGGAACCTGTGTGCTTGAGGTTGTATTTTTGTATTGCGGAGGTAACATTCCTCGACATGTAGAGTTGTCTGGGAAGGGTGGTGATTAATGTGGTTTCACCCACTTCATTTTCAGGGTAATTTTTAGAGTCAATAGCGTATCCAAGTTTTGCCATAATGTGACCTGTACGCCTAAACCAGTTAAAGCGTTTGTCTTTAGTATGACTGTAGGTTGCATAGTGCGATAAGGGAAAGCCCGAGATGGCATTTTTACCCATTTCGTTGTTCATGTTTTGAATTATTATTTTAAGCCATAGATTGCTATTTCTACGGTATAGTGAGATGAGGTGGGGATCAGTGATACGGTCCGTGTGGTTGTGTTGCCAATATTCGTGTTCATCCGCAGAACACAGGGTGTTCATAGTTTCGGTGATACACGACGCGGTTACAACATCAAAGACACTATCAATACCGTACCCGCCTTGGCAGACTGCTGTCCAGATTATTTGGTGATTGGTGTCAACTGGGCAGCCCAAATATTTAATTATAAACGAAGCTATCATTTTGTCTAATTCAATTGCGACATTCTTTGAGGAGTTAGCAATTGCTGAGGTAACTTTAAGAGGGTATGCCATCCTCGGAACTACAACCGCATTTATAACATATCTTAGCTGATGTAGAGTCATGTGTTGCAGTTGGATGGATGTGAGAGTAGATTTAAGTCTGTCGATAAGGATTTCCGACTGTTTGTCCCATTCCCCATTTAGTGCAAACCATACTCCGAGATATCTGTTTACCTCTTTGCTGTTGGCGAAATCGAGGAATTCTGGTGACTCAGGGGGTATCCATTTCGAATCAATGGAAGGACTTGAGTCATTTGTATTGGGCTCCAGGTGACCCCCTGAGATGAGTAAATCATCGGACGGGTCATATCGCGTTACTGTTTTGCCCTGAGGTTTAATGCGCTTTCTGTAAGAGTATTTGGATTTCTTAACATTGATGGGAATACCAATGAAGCTCATAAATTCATTAACTATACCTAGCATGTCTTGAACTTCGTCTTTAGTTTTCCCCACGAGAATGATGTCATCACAAAAGAACCGTGCAAAGATATTTAAAGTGGTGTCCTTTTCTAATAGGTTTTGGGAGGGAGGAATAACATTATTTCCTGGTTTGTCTGGTCTATGGCGTTCCGAGCTCAGTTCATATCCATATGTGGATCCTGTCGGGTTTACACCGTTTGCTCTTTTTGCTAACCAAATTGCCAGAATGTCCATAATGGCTACAAACCTTAGTGGGCTCAAAACTTCTCCCTGAGGGACTCCACATTCTAGGGACCATTCATCCGTGAGGCCTTCTTCAGTGAGTACCATTCTAGAGGCATCATTAGTAATGGCCGAGATGATGTTGATTATTTGTGATGGGAGTCCCAGCTTTCTCAGCGCTAAATTGCTCATCCAGAATTCAGCTCTGTCAAATGCTTGTTTGAGGTCCAAGTAAACTACGTGGAGGTCTTTGTCGTATCTATTGGCATCCGAAATTACTTCATTCAGAATTTGAAGTGAGTCATCTATGTTTTTATTCGGAAGAAACGCATCTTGAATGGGAAAGAGAATTGGGTGAGTGTTAAGTATTGTTTTGAGACGGTTAGCAATTATTGTGTTAAATAGTTTAAGACCCGTTTCCAACATTGTGAGGGGTCTAGAGTTATCTATTGTACATGGTGCAGAGGGATTTTTAGGGATTGGAAGGATGACTCCAGATTTTGCACTCTTTGGAAATTTCCCAGTTATAAGAATGTGGTTAAAAAGTGAGACAGTAACCTCTTGAAAATTCTCTGGGCCCTTGATCCACTGCGAGTATCTCATTCCTGAGGGTCCTGGTGCTGTGGAGATACCACAGTCCGAGTATGCTTGTTGGAGTTCTTTGTGCGTGATTTCTGTCAGTAGTCTAGCAGCGGCCGTATCGGGGATTTTAGGGCTGTCCTTTAGAATGTCAGTGAGCCACTGTGGGAGTTCATCTGGCTCGTTCGGGTTAGTAGAAAATAGTTTTTTATTTTTGTATTCATCTAGTGTTGTGTTAAGTCTTTCTGTCTTTGTCTCAGGTATCTTTCCATCACTACCTGGGGTAGCGGCTGCACCTTTTTCAGTAGGTTTCATCTTTCCCATGACTGTGTCTAGAAACCTCGAGAGGTTAGTTGAGAAAAGGTGCTGCAGGGCTTCCTTTTCTCGGAGATTGCGTCGTTCAATGTCGGTGTCTCTGCTTTTCTGAAAAGCATTTCTGATTATTACATAATTTTCATGCAAACGTGATCCCCATGTGGCCGCCGTTTCATTGTGTTTGGGTTTGAGCGAGGCAAAAGGTAGCGTGCGGGCAGCCTTTTTGGCTTGCTTAGGAATGTTGCTTGCATGAGTTCTCGTGTCCAAATATTTGATGATGCGGCGTACTGTGTTTAGCCATTTGTATATATAGTTAGATACTGCTGATGGTTTTTCAGACCTCCCAGCTATGTTCAGATTCTTGGTGCCAAAGGCGTCACTTGCCGCCTGATGTGCCAATTTGTGCAGGGTATCCCATGTCGCGTCAGGGTGCATTTCCTTGAGGCCGGTGCCGCCGTTTCTAGTTGCTTCCGATCCATTTTCCATTTCGAGTGTGTTATGTAGTCTTTCAGTGTAAGACACCCAGCCTGTAGCGTATTGGAATAAATGGGCGGTGCAATCTATTTTTTCCGAATGCATCTCAGATCCGTACAGGTTCCAGAATTTAGCAGGCATATGGGGTTGTAGGAGAATATTCCAGCTGGTCATGTGCTCATCTGTGTTGGATTTCGTGATTTTCTTAACTTCCAGTGAGCTGAATGACAGGTGTCGTTTGAGATAGGCATTAACATCTTTCTTATTTAAAAGGTGAGGCGAACCTATATGCCAGATGTTATCTTTGTCGTTATGGCCTAAGTTGAGACCACCTTCCGGCATCCCCTTTCCTCTAGAGAGTAGGTGAGCTGCATGCCATGGGCTATTAAGGTGAATCCACCATTCCTTGGGTTTGTTGTGCCATTTTAGACATTGTTCTATATTGTCTGCCTCTTTATTTTTAGCTATGAGCTTACTCACTGTAATGGGGCTGCCGTCGATATTATCCCGTTTAAGATCAAGATCAGTGGTGTCACCCTTAATGGTGCTGATAGCGGTTCTAGCTTTGTTTTTATTGATGCACGCGTGCACAAGTTCGTTTGTGCTGTATCCGTTTGCTTCGAGAAGTCCTACAATATCTTTCCTGTTTATTTTCCTTTTTGTACCCTGATTTTTGTTTGTCATTCTAATTGGGTACCCTGGGTACTCATCATGTGTGGTTTCCTTGGCACCATTAAATCTAGGTGTTGGCAAAGTTGTATCGGTGGAAATCTGCGGTTTGGTGTCGATTTTAGGGAGCTTAAATTCAGCCCATACTATCCCGTGGTCGGAGATGATATAAGGGTTTTCCTCCGTCCATCCTGTTTTAACGGTCATTTCTGCCATAGCTGTGTTGGCCATGATATGGGTGAGTTTTGCTTTTGAGTTTTTGGATATGACATGTGTGAAAATTTCCGTGTTTGGATTTCGGTCCATTATCAGTTCATTGAGTGAGCATCTGTCATTGTTGAAATAGGTTAAAAGATGCTTATTCTTTTCGACATGTTCTTGATACGACATGTAATTTCCACCTGACACCCGCTGATTTGGGGTAATGGTGCAGTTTTTGTCACCTATCTCTACGTAGGCCTTTTTTGGATTATTTCCTGCCCTACCTGCCCAGTCAGTAAGTGTGTCATATAATTCAACTTGTTCCTCTACTAGTGTAGCATCATTCATATAACCGCTGGCTATGTAGAGCTCAAAGCCATTATTTCCTGAAAATTTGGTCATTACTGCTCTCTTTGCATCTCCATCGATTGTGGTGACCGAGGTGGATAGTGGCAAACTCTTCGGATTCCATAGGATCATGGAACCAATGGAAGCTCTCTCATTTACATGAGACGTGCGAAATTGGATTCCTTTTTGTGTCATTAGGGTTTTGATTAATGCAAGGTTTTCAGTATTTACCTTGGTTTCTGATATACATATTATATCAGCCCGTCCGTCGATTAAAAGATTGCAGATTGTTTCTAACTTGATTAAACTGTCTTTATCTTCTTTGTGGTGTCGGAGGCCTCTCATATTCATACCCATTATAATCAAATTGTTAGAGTGTTGTGCTAGTTGTAGTTTAGTGAGTCGGTCTATTTCTTCTGACTGTCTCATGGCGTTTTTGTGTTTTGCTTTTTGTAGTATGCATCTGCCATCTGCGTCATAAATGTTCTCGATATCAAAGATTTTGTTTGTGCATTTGGTTTTACGGATTATTCTCTTTTGTTTATGAGAGTGTTTCCTGCGGTATCCATATGTGTGGGGTTCACAGGAAGGCCCTCCTTTGCCTGAGATGAGGTGATTATAAGCAGTGTGAATGGATTTACAGTCTTTGTGCTCAGAATTTGGCTTTGTTGGATGTGCATCAATTTTCGGAAGGTGAGTTCTCAGTGATTGTCGTATGGTCGAAATGGCTTTGTTATTTTCGTGTTTGATTATCCTGGCTTCTCTGCCCGTTTGTGGTAGAATTCTAATGTTTAGGTTTTCAAGTTCGTATAGTAGGTCTCTGTTCAATTGTGCTGCTGAGAAGAATTTAGTGTTGTGCAGGATGTGACTGACTTTGTGGGCTAGTGTAAAATTGAAAACCCCCATGTTATTCGGGTGTACTCCCAGTTTCAAGGTTATGCGGTGCACCCTCAGGTCTTGAGGAAAAAGTGTGGAAATGTCTTTCTGGTGTTTATTGTTAGGGATATCAAACTCACAGTGAATAATCTGTCTTTCTGGAATAATGTGGACTGCAGTTGACCATATGTCCTTAGCCACAAGAAGATGAATTTGAATGTTGGTGTTATCCGTGTTCGAGGTGTGATGATATTTCCTATGCGATTCGATGGCTTCTGAAACTATTGTTTCATTAGTGGTGTGTGTCTTCCATTTCAGTCTGAAAGTTTCTATCAGAGTTTCTATCTGCTTTTTGGTTGTGGCACCTCTGCGTGTGAGGATGTGGTGGGGAGCTAAGGTCATATTAGGGCCGCTGATTGCGGCGTCATTTCCAGCGTGCTCCAAGTGTTTGAGCTCCAGTGTGTTACGGGCATTCTTTACCTGCAGCCCTATTTCTTCCCTCATTTCTAATCGGTATTTATGTATTTCCTTTTGCATCGTTTTGTTGCCATACTCCCCAATATATAAATCAGATTTTAGGTACTCGAAAAATGAGGTCTGGTGCAAGCCTCTGTTCCATTGTGCCCATCTGAAGGCGGTTTTTGCTACCCATGTGCCACAGTTGTATGTATCTGTTTGAAATGTTTCCTTGCTAGTGGTAGTTGTGAATTCATTATATTCTGTAATGGTTATGAAATTTTTTAACCAGGTTTTGAGTGCTGCCTCAATCATATTAATGGTTTCTCTTTCAGCTTTATCTCCAAAGGGATCATATATGTAAGCTTCTATTTTCCCAGGTGATGATGAGCGAATCATTATGAGACGCCAATGTATATTGTCACACACGCCTATTTGTGTGTGGCCATATTTCTTGAGTCTGCTATTAATGAGTTGTGTGAGTTTTTGGTCCTCCCCTGTCATCTTCAGCATCATGTCTGTAAGGTCCATAGGGGCTATGGTACTCGGGTCCCGTATTTTCATTGCATCACCAACATGAGTTGCATTTAACCACCCCTTTTCTGAAAGGAGTGATTCCGTGGCCATTGTGGTTTCAACTACTGCGTTATCTTCGGTGCTTGCTCCACCGCTTAACAGCTGCTCGGGTTCCGAAATATTATATTGTTTAGTATCGTTATCCTTCTTGTGGTGGGTTTTATATTTCATTATCCTTGGAGGTAAATTCATTTTGGGTTTCTTTGCAGTTTGAGTCCATGTTCTCTCCCAAAGCCATGCCGTTTTGGGGTTTTGAATCATGTATTTCAAGGCGCTCTTACTTATCCCTTTGCAGGCCTTAGGTCTCTTGTGGGCTAGGTGTATTATGACTCTGGGTCCCGGGAAATATTTTTTAGGGTTCAACTTCATTCTGCTGAGTTCCGCCATTATATGAAGAAGCATGATAGTGGGCCCGTAAGTGGTTGTTTGCATTTCCGCTCGTGTTTTAATAATATTTTCCTCACATCTCAAGAGGTGTCTCATTATGTAATATGTCATAATTATGCTGCCGCTTATAGCTTTATCTATTTTTATTTCCATTTAAAATATATTTCGAACCATGCTGGGCTTACTATAAGATACATATATTGTGTTGAGTTAACAGCCCTTTCGGTCCATACCAATTTGAAGGTATACTTTTTTAAGTTTTTCTTCCACCGCGTTAGATTTGCAATATATCGCCGCATTATTTCCGAGCTCCGTATTAGTTTATCTGTAGCCCGCTTGACTCCATTCCGTGTGTCTTTTGCAAGACCAGTATGCACCTTGCTTCCCCCATTCCCGTGGCTTCTAATCATTATTGTGCTCTCCGTGTTACGCGTTACACCCACTTGTTGCCTCCCCTCAGCTACCATATCGTTTATTTGGGCATTCCTCTTTCGCACATGGCTTCGTATATGTCCTCGGGTCCCTTCCTTGAAATTTTTTGGTTCTAGGCTCTTTTTTGCAAAATTTCGATTTTTAACGAATTGTGCCTCATGCAATTCGCTTCCGTTCCAAGGTTGTCCGTTTTCCTTTATTTTTTCCCTACTATCCCTAATTGTCATATATAAGCATTGTGTGGAATATTTTCGCCCAATTTTACTCCTACGCACCTCTACCCGTCCCATATTCCCTAGGTGTCGACCCGAGTGGTTAGGGTTTCTCATTATTTTGGTGCTTATAGCCGCCTTTTCCCCTAAAATCATGTGTTCGTGCCCCCGGGTCTCTCGTAAAATAATTTTATCATTTCTATTACGGTGTATTGCATTCAGTTCTAAGTTGTTTAAACACCAAGCTAAGTTTGCCGCGGCCCGCTTCAGGTTAGCAGCAAACCGCTTCGGAAAGTATATAGGTTTATTTAAGTTATTAGTTAACCGCTTGTTTATTATTAAGTTATTAGCAAGCCAGAGCGTGTCTGTTGTAGGCCGTATTAAGTTATCTGCGTGCGGTGTTTGGTTTTCTTCGGTCCAAGCATACTGCCGTATTAAACTAGCAAATATGTGAGTTGAGTTTTCCGGGATATGTGTTAAGTTATCAGTCGGACATAATAAGCTGAAAGACTGTTTTGTTGAGTTATCAGACTTCCTTGTTTGGTATGCAGGCTTGAATATTGAGTTGACAAACTTTTGTATGGTGTTATTATTCTGGTGTGTTAAGTTCATTAACCGTTGGAATAAGTTATCCGACTGCCGTGTTAAGTTACCATACTTTTGTGTTAAGGTAACATATTGTTGTCTAAAGTTATCAGACTGCCGTGCTCGGTTAAAAACAGGAGTGCAGTTTGTCCTGACTGACTGTTTTGTTGGACAATTTAAGTTACATATATTGTTGTCATAACAAGTTAAGTTAGCAGACTGTTGAGTGGGGTTTGCAAGTGAATAAATTTGGTCCACAGCCTGTTTTGTTGAGTCATTTAACACCCTACAGGTGCATAGTAAGTAAGTATTAACACACAGTTGTGCCAAGGGGTCAGGGTTGAACTGTATGCGGTAAGCACTGAGACTTGAGAGGATTACAAGGCTGCGTGAGAGTGTTGTCAGTTCAGCTATAAAGCCGTAAGCCGCGGGGCTGCAGGTGTGTAGATTCCTAACATAAAAGTAAAGTCTACTCAAAGTCAGCGGTGGAGGATTGCCGTCACTTTGCCCGTGTTTCTGTTGTGTGAATCCCAGAGTGAATTGCAGATTGGCGGTACCTGAAATGAGGTTAGCAGCCAACCCGGACCATAGAGGGTTAAGAATGTGAAAGAGACTTGTGATTGAAGAAAGAAAAGAGCGTTGTGAGGCATATACCTGATTAGTTCTGTCCCATATCTTCGTCTTGTTCAGGCGGGAGCTGGTCAAACTGATTAGCCAATGCCACCGGCTGAGATGTAGCTGCCTCGGTGAGTTCTTTCCTCCTCGATTGGCCCTCGTGCTGCTTACGTGCCGGGCTGCTTGAAGAGGGATCCGCCGATCTTTTTTGCTTGCCTGGGTTGTTTTGTTGAAAGACCGTAATGTGCTCAGAGAACAGGGTTGGTGTGATGTATACAAGTGTGTGAGATCAAGGAACCAACACGGGGATTGACAAGAAACCCAAGACTTATAAGAGAGGTCAGTTGCTTTGAGTTTCTTACCTGTAATGCGACAAGCAGAGCAGGTACAACCAGGCGGGTGGTTGCCGTGGCGGTAACCGCTGTGGGTTTTCCGTGATGCCGGGATCCCGCTCGTGGATTCCGCCTGCTTGGCAGCCGTGCCAGCCTTCGACGTGGGTGTTCTGTTGTTATCTGCAGCAGTTAAGTAGGACCGCTTGGCCATAGCGATCTTGCGGTATTTGGCAGGGCAGTTTCTGGAGCAATGGTTCAGGGCTTCACGTCCTGTGCAGCTCTTGCAGATGTAAGCAGAGCACCTGTTTTCATAGTTAACTGTTAAGAATGTTGAAAGGTAATGGAGATTTTTACTCCGGATTGTCAGACATACAGTGTTAATGACAAGGCAAGAGTAATGAGCAAAGGGATTGACGGACCTGGTTATCCAGATGACTCCAAGCTTTTTGAAGGGGTACTCCAATGGCATAGTGTAGAGTGCGTGCTCAGGATTCTTGTTCTCGATCACAGTTGGCTCAGGGAATCTGCCTAAGGGTTTTTTGAGTGTAGTGAAGAAACGATGTGTCAATTTCTCTCCCTCTGTGTAAGTCTGGTAAAACGGGATGTCGTTTACGTATTTGCCGAAAACTGTGGATTTCAGGAAGTCAATGATGTTACTGAGTGTGGGTTGGCAGTTGGCCTTGTTTGCTTTGAACGTGACGTTGAAACTGGTGAATCTATGAGACTTGGGAGTGACAATGTATCCTACGTCGTCAATGTCTAAGACTGCGAGTCTTACCAATGCCGCTGCTTCTGTTTCTGTTGCTACTTTGACGTGGATGAAAGGAGCCACCTGGTTTCTGTACTTCTTTCCCACAACACTGAGGACTGCGATGTCCAGGTTGTTTCTGAGAAGAAACGCGCGAATTTGTTTTCGTGTCTGTTCAATTTCTCTCACCGTGAATTCTCCTGTTTTCTTTGCAGTCATACGGTGAATTTTAACAGAGGCTAAGAAATCCTGGTTCGCGAGTTCTTCCTCCTCTTCGTCACTCACAATCTCAATTTCAGCTTTCGCAGATTCAACGTATCTGTTCGCTTCGAGTATTGTCTCAAAGTCAAATTCACCAGTCACCTCGTGGTTTTGCAGTCCTTCAGCGTTCGTTTTCAATTCGCTATCTTCAAACTCGCGCTCAGCTTCAAAGTCCTGTTCAAATTCACTTTCAGGCTCGCTTCCTTCCTCAGCCTCACGATCCTCCTTTTGAACTTCAGCTTCCTCAGCAGTCGTGTCCAGCTGTAATGCGTTAAGTCCTAAAGATGCCGAAGTGTTTTCTGGTTTCTCATATCTTTGCGCGAGTTCGTCTGCTGTGTCCTCCAAAATCTGAGTGTAAATGTCGTATTCCAGCAGCCTGTTTCCTAATTTCAGCAGACAACTCTCGTTCACGTAACCTTTAGAGGCCTGGAGAATGCGCTGAGTGAATTGGCTGTCGTGTGTGAGGACAAGCTGCCAGTTTTCTTCGTTTTCACTGATGTTGAAGATCTCTGAGTAGTTCTGTGTTAGCAATGGAGAAATTTCAATGTGCGCGTCGTAATTAACAGTTACATATAACAAGCGCAAAGAAGTCACAGGGTTTTGATGGGAGAGACTTACTTTAATTAGTGAGCGAAGAAAGTTCCCTTGATGTTTGTCTGGCAGCGTGCCAAAGAAATGCGTGGAGTCAAATGCTTCCTTCTCAAGTAATTGCCACTTGCTCGTGAAGTTGTTTAGAAGTAAACTGCCAAGCTCTTCGTTAGCTACTCCAGTCTGCTCCCACTTAAAGAAAGCCGCGATTACAGTGTTTCTTTTTTTCCGTATCTGAGAGTAGGTGCTGCTGCTATCCCACTCAGGTGTATAGTCGTCCTCTTCGTTATTGTGACTCATGATTTTTATCTGTTTTTCAGAGGTTTCCAAAACAAAATGGAGCGTAAGGATCAGAGCGTTTGTGAAAGCAATGAGTATCAGCAGTCGTGTAATTCTGTTTTTTGAGCGCGTCTCGTTTGAGAACAGATTGTGAGTACCTCGAGGGTCAGAGCTGAGCTCTTTCCCCTCTTCACTCTGCTTATTTTTTCGTGCCTTCCCCGCAGAGATTAACTCGTTGGGTTCAGACACGGATTAGCAAAAGAAAATCATAACAACAGTTTGCGGAAAGGGCATAAGTAAGACAGGGTTTCAGCATATTTAACAGCACAAGAAGGCGCAAGTCACGCTGAAAAAATCAGCGCGCTTTTACCTTCGCTTTTATCTTCCTCCAGCTTCGAAAAACCTTCAGAAAATATTATATCATATATTATTTTTCAGAAAAACATTTTCAGGTTCGCCTCATAGGGCGAGCGTTTTTGATATGAGGTAGGTAATTTACTTCATGCCAAGACGATAAAGGTCAAAGGTAGGTATGTATAATCTGATACCTCGGGTATCTGTGTAATATCAGATTAGGAGATTACACAGATTGTGTAATCTGTAATCCAGATTTCAGAGATTACACACTGACACTCTGGATTACAGTATTTATACACCTGAGTATTACACTCCGGATTACAGTATATCACCTGAGGGAGCGTCAGCGACATTTCATGCAGGGAGCATTTCGCAGGCGTTGTCGGCTTTGACCTAATTTCGGGTCAAAGTCGTCAATGCCACGTGTTCAGGCCTGGGTCACAGGGCATTGGCATTTTCCCAAGTTCGGAAGATTTCATTTGAATATTGGGGCTGAGACCAGTGATGTCATTATATAATGGTCGACATTATATTGGGGACCATTATATCACGACATGATATCGTGTTGGACATGATATCATGTCACCTCCCGAAAACCATTATATTGGCCATTATATCGTTGCGATCTGATGGTCTCACATTAGATCGCAACCCAATATCGTGTGGCCTTATATAATGTTCAATCTAATGTGCGCGACATTATATCATGTTCATTATGTGACTGTCGAATCATCCGGTTCAAAACCATTATTTCACGCGGTCCGCCAACCTTCGTTTCACGGTGTGTGTCAAGGCTCAGGACCGTGGTCTCTGGATGGTCAGTGACGCGATGAATCGGTGTGGTCGGCTCTATTACGCTTTTGCGAAGGAGATCGCGGCCGCAGAAGCTCAGCTTATTGCCCCGGACCTAGGCCCTGTAGGCGACGAGCCTGCGGAGCAAGCTTTAGAGGCAGTGCGTGAACGCGCACAAATGAGATTCTGTATGGAGATGCGCCGTGAAGTGAACACATGGCTGCGCCCATTTTTGGAACCTTTGTTCAGTGTGGTTCCCGATAAATCCCATGCATTTCTCGCTTTAGCAGTGGATCCACGCTTCAAGGGGCTTGGCGTCATCGTTGGGCTCATCGGACCACAAGCGGCGAATGCTTTGCGGCAGAAGTATGACCAAGAGCATTTGATCCCGATGGTGATGGCGTACCATGCTGTTAAGCACGGGTCCTCTGCGGATGGGGATATTCCTGCCACGCCTCGGGAACCTGTTTAGGACGAGGATGGGTGCGCGGACATCATCGAGTTGCAGCCTTTACCACAAGGGGGAGTTTTGAAGGCGGCCATGGAAACTGAACTCAGGCAGTTCAGGAGTATGATGGCTACCTCTTCTGGCATCGTTGAGGCGGGTGGCGGTACGGGGTTGGTGGAAGAAGTCTGTGAAGTTGTTTCCTAATGTGGCACCCGTCGCACGTAGCCTGCTCGGCATTCCAGGTTCACAGATCGAGTGCGAGCGAATCTTCAGTATCGCGGGCTTGATAGTGGGAATCCGCCGTACGCGGTTGTCACCTGAATGTTTGGATGACATTGTAAACATCTACAAGAACTACCCCGACGACGATGCAACCCATGACCTCTCCTTGCGGAAGGGAGCCGAGGAGGAGTTGAACCCTGCAGCTGAGTGGGAGCACCTGGTGGCAAATGAGATGGATACCCTCGAAACATTCGAGGATGAGCTGCGCAAAGCTTAGCTGCTTGATGACACTAATGAGTAGGAAGCTTTTCACGCTCTCCAATCTTGCAGTAGCCTTGCATAGAGTTCCCTAAAGCTGAGCTGCTTGATAGCAGTAATCAGTAGGATGCTTGCACGGGAGCATGGCGGGCCTTCGGAGTAATCAGTATAATATTGCATTTTAAGTAATGTTGATACCAGAAATGTGTAAACTAATGTTCAAAATAATGTAGATAAGCATTATATTAGCCATTATATAATGTGACACTATATAATGTTTAATATAATGTCAGTCACCTTATATTAGACACAATATAGTGTCGGCAATACCCTGTTCAATACCCTGCTATTGTTACTGTCACCTAGGTCAAACTAATGCTAATGCTCATGTCGACATTATATTCAATATAATGTCATCACTGGCTGAGACCACGAGCCTCCGGACGCGATTTTTTTCTTCACTTTTTTAAGGATTTTTTATTTTTCTGTATTACACCGGAGGGTTTACGAGCCGCTTTCCATTCTTGTCGTGTCGAAAATCGCGATCGGCCGCGCAGCGGCCGCAGCTCGTAAACTCGGTCTCCGGCAGTAGGGTCATTTACTCTTGTTCCCAGAGTTTCTCCGAGCGCGGCCGCTGCGCGGCCTGCGACACGCGAGGGTCGACGTTACAGTTGATGGAAGAGGCTCGGAGAAATTATGGACCCCACAGAGTTACAAACCCTAAATGTCTACTTTCGTCCATAAGGATAAGCTCTGGGGACAAGAGTAGGGCTGTGACACTGTACTGTATGGCCCCAATATTAGAGAGTTTCCAGCAAGCGTTTTGAACAGTGTTCTGAACACCATATCGAACAGGGTGACGTGGACAAAAAATGACCGAAATCGCTAGCCTGTACAAAAATCGCTTGCGTGTCATCGAAAAACGCCAACATGAACATCGCGCGACTTCATTCGACTTCTTCGGTAAATTTCGCGAACCTGTGTCATCATTTTCTCGCCGGATCGTCCGGATTGTTACTGTACGACTACTACAACTACTCGAGTAGTTGTCACACGCGTTGTGGAGAGAAACCCTAAGTTTTGATTGGTCAGCAGCCTTCACGCACGATTTCGGGCGCAAACCCTGAGTTCTGATTGGTTTGATTGTAAAAATTACCTTTTGCGTCGCGTGACAGACGTGTTTCACTACGTTGTACTGTACGTGGACGCTTCTAGAGGTATGTACTCACTGGTTTAAGGCAGCTTAAGGGGTGTACAGGGTATAAAGAGAATTTCGAGGCTGTTTTAAGGCATTTTAAGGGCAATTTTAAGGCAGATTTAGGCATCGTTTCCCACCATGGTGAAGTTCCAAATGCCGCAACTTTTGCGCGATTCTTGTATAGTATTTTTGATAGCGATTTTTTCGGATTGCGCCACTTTCGAGGACACCTTGGAGCATGCCCCAACCATCGTTTCCATCTTGTATTTCATGACAAAATTGTGGAAGTTCCCCTACCGTCCGCGTATGCGTGTGTGTATCGACGATTTCACCGATCAAGAGTGCCGTGATTACTTTCGTTTTTGCAAGCGTGACTTACGCCGCTTGCTAATTGCCCTTCGCATTCCCGCGCGGTTCAAATTGAAGAACCGATCCTATGTTTCAGGTGAAGAGGCACTGTTAATTTTTTTTGGCACGATTTGCTTTCCCTGGGCGGTGGGTCACCCACATGTTCGTCTTTGGTGGTAGTCCGGGGTTTCTTTCCGAGAGCATGTACTTCATCCTGAACCACATTTATGATACCTTTTCGGATGCGCTGCTCGACAATCTTGACCGCTACGCCCCTCTTTTCGAGTCTTGGGCTGCTATCATTCGTGCGAAGGGAGGCCCTTTACTCAATTGTGCGGTCTTCATCGATGGTACCATTCGAGGAATGTGCAAGCCAGGTGAAGAACAAAAAGAAGTGTATTCCGGACATAAACGAAAACACGGATTGAAATACCAATCTCTTTTTGCACCATGTGGTTTAATTATTCATCTTTATGGTCCGATATCCGGACGAAGACATGATAGTACTCTTCTAAGGGAAAGTGATATCTTGGTAAAGTGGCGTGCCACTATCCTAGGTTTAGGGGTACACTTTGTTATCTATGGTGACCCTGCATATCCCCTCCACCCCTATTTGGTGACTGGCTTCAAGGGTGGTGCAATCGGAGCTGCAGCTCGTGAATTCAACACCGCTATGAATGGGCCCCGGACATCTGTGGAGTGGGGATTTGGCAAGGTGATGACCTACTTGGGATACTTGGATATGAAATCTCAACAAAAGCTCCTTCTTATGCCTTTGGGCAAGTTCTATCACGTGGCATGCATCATCGCCAACTGCCACACTTGTTGTGAAGGCAGCGTTACTGGACGCTACTTCAATTCTCAACCGCCGACATTGGAAGCCTATTTGGATATCTAAGTTAGATAGATTCCCGAGAGAGAGGGAAATGCTAAAGATGCAAAACAGTTGCAACACGGCTATGTAGGATACTCGGGATATTATGATACATATTACAGCACGCAGTGTTACAGTACAGTAAAATGTGTTATGTTTAAAACATTGAGCGTTCGCGAGAACGCATGATCTCACGTTGTGTTTCTAATAATGCTTTCATTGTGTCATGCATCAAAGCGGTGTTGGCAGCGCGCTCCTCACGATCCAACTGGCGATCCTTTTGTTCCTGCCGGGTCTTCTCTTCCTCGATAGCGATTCTTCGCTCATCAAGGCCCAGCCTGCGCTCATCCAAACGAAGTTTATCCTTGGAAGCCGCTTCCATAGCTTGCATGTAGCCACCCAAGCATGAAACCAAGTCAACATGCTCCACGGACTTCGGACCCTTTTTACCGCTCTGCGGGGTGGCAAGAGCAGTCCCTGTCAAGTCGAGGGTGTCGTCAACAACATCAACGAAAGCGTCCTCCACGTCTTCTACTCGTGTGCGTTTGCCAATCATTGCCTGAGCGCGAACGAATGCCCCAGCTTGCTTCTCCTTAGCCTTTTTCGTTTTACCCTGTTCCACTTTTTCACCCTTCGCGAGCTTAAACTCCTCAAGTTTGCCACTCAATTGTGTCAGCAACTCCTGAAGGTCTTCAAAATCACTCGAACCGCCTGACTCCTTGTCATCTGCAGTATCTTCTTTTTCCCACTTTTCAATCATCCTTAAAAACTTTGTGCGACAATAGTCAGGGGTCAGCGCGATGTTCCTATCCTTGAACACGGATAGCTCGGATGTGCTCGAGGCAACATCCTCCCAAGCCTTAGTAACCTTTCCGTGACCTGCCTCCCATGGCAAGAACAAATCTACTTGCTTCAGGAATAGAACTTGCTCTGCGGTGGTTTGGATGAATGCCTCCCCACGGCGAGCTTCGGGTGCAGCACGTTCGCCCGTTATCACGGGATCCGCGTCTGCGGGGGCGGGAACTGGCTCAGGCACTTCAGCTTGCGCAGGTGCGCTTGCTCCTACGTTTGCTGCCTCAGGAATAGGCTCGCTCATTTTTTACGAAATTCTGTAGACACGCAAGAGAACAAGCAGGTGCATGAAAAAGGGCGGCCTGACGCCAAAGAAAACTTGCAGACCTTCGCTCGATTGACCCGAAACCGGATTCCTCCGGTAAGGCTGTGTCATCGAGAGTGTTCTGAACAGTGTTCAGAACGAAAGTTTCCGATCACCTCGTCAGTGTTAAGTGATCGGAAATTTCTGTTCTGAACACTGTTCAGAACACTCGAGAGGTGACGTCACGTTGACGTGTCCGTCACGATTCCGACGTGGATGATGACCCTGTTGGATTTGGTGTTCAGAACACTGTTCAAAACTTGCTGGAAACTCTCTATTCTGAATATTGGTGCTGATCAGCACCAATATTCGATGGAATCTTCCGAACATTGGGAACACGCCAATGCACTTGACTAATCCAGTTCTGAACACGTGGCCACCTCACTTCCACATCAGCATTTCATCACAAATATAGCTCAGAATTGCTGCTTGCGTGGCACGTTTTCATTGGTCCAAACCCGATGTGTCATAAATATAGACACAGAGTTACGTCTGTATTGTGTAAACGGTCATACGAAATAATGACGGATCCAGATGCAACCGTGACGCTATCGCTAGAGGTAAAATTTCTAGAGGTAAAATGAATAGAGGAAGAGCTATTGAGCTAGAGGTGTCCTGGAGCAAGTCAGAATCTACGCTGCGAAATATTCTACCATCGTAGCATGAATATTCTTACATCACCTCTATTTACCTCTATTCGACCTCTAGAAATTCACCTCTAGATGAACCATCGCATGAACATCTCATAAGCCAAAAAGATCACATACCAGGTTCAGATAGTTTTACCATTAGCTGATACCGTCCAAATACATTGAAAACAGAGGAAACGATAGGCAAAGTAATAATACAGTATCTAAATAATGAAACGGCATGTGCTAACACTGGCAATTTTGGCCCACCTAGTCCAGCTGTATGGCGTCGAATCGTGCGGGATGACCACTCACACTCTCATTGCCGAGCGCGCTAGAGTCAAGTTTTATACGTATACAGATGGTAACACCACGCAGTATAAAAGATTGTTGGACAAACACGAGGATGCTCTTCAGGGTGGAGCCCCTTTCCCGGACTACCTATATACCTGCGGGACAGATCACGACGCCGGCGAGGTGATTTCTTGACAGATGTCTGGAACATCCAAGTTGCAAAAATGATTCTCGGCGAAATTACGTAGTGCTCGTTCACAGGAAAAACAATCCTGCAGACAGTGTTTTGGGCAAGTTACTCAGTTTGATAGGCCTTTGCTGCAGGTGGCGCACTGGCCACCGTTCCACGCAGCCGCTGCAAAGTACATCCGAGACAAATACCCAAGGCCGTGGGACGAAGATACAGAGAAGCTAGTAGTTTGGATGCACGGACTCATCAGCCATTTTATCGCTGACAACTCTTGGCATGGAATGCATGGAGTGCCCTCGGGTTACGGCTTCATCCAAACTTTGGGCGAGCAGAATTTTAATTGTTCGGGCAATCTTTGTCAAGTGGCTCACAACGAAGCTGACACTGGTGCGCTTCAAATATCTTCCGGCAAGTTGTTCAAGGAGTCTTTGGCTTATGATGAATAGACGGAGGATGCCAGACAGCAATCCCATTTGGCTTCGCATGCGAGCTGTCAGCGCGTTTTTTCAAATAACATGAAACCGAGGTTCAGGCAAAACCAAGTCGTCGTTCACACCTAAACGCTCGATCCTCTGAAATTACAAAAGCACATGTGTGCTTTGTGCTTAGACGTGCAAGTTGTGCTTCCTTAAGGTTAAGGCCGCAGCAGATCGAAAATGCGCGCAAAGCGAGTCGCTTCAGGTTTCTTACACGAGCTCACTTGAGGACATTTCAGGAGGAGAATTCGTCGCTCGAAGGCAAGCAAATTTGAATTTCTTTAAACCCTTTAAGTGGTATATTCCAAGTGCGTTCCATAACTTCACAGCCACTGCCTTTCAGCAGCCATGTCGGCGAATGTCTTTCATAACGTTTGATCCTCAATGACTGTCCCCTTGTCCACGAGGTTTGTGCTGGAACCGGCGTCGGCAAAGTTTATGCGTGCGGATAATATAATGCACTTCAAGCCTTTCACTTTCTGTACACACTTGGCTGAAAGCTTTGCTCACGTCTGCAGTTGACGACGCCATAGAAATTTTCGCTATGATGGGCAAAAACGTTTCGAAGGTATCTTTAAGGAACTTCGCATACCTTCGCGACGAAACACACGGTTGCCGCAGATGCTGCGCATCTTTCCAGCGAGTAGCACAGTCCTAGCTGGCTGTTTTGTTCCGGATTTCTTATTTCAGTTTAGTACCGGTTGGTTGCGATGCCCGCGCTCTAATGCACTTTGCCTGCTCCCCGCCCAAGCAGAGTTCTCTGGAGAAGTGTAGCGAGCTTTTCTTTGCTGGCTCTGCGGCCGTCAAGTACTTATCAGAGCTTGTACGCCCCGTGCCTCGAAAACCAGCTTTAGAAAAGAAAAGGGCAGGGAGGAAATAGGTCGTCCTTACCCATCGCAAGCACTATGAATTAAAATTTTGAGTTGACGAGCAAGCGTGTCCCTCAAACGTTACAAATGCATGTTCCTCTCAAGTCACTTTCTTGTCGCTCAGTTGCTTTTCACTCATATGTCATCACTTGTCAGACAAAGCTTTGAGCTCACTTGTTGACTTCTGAAGCCAAACCAGTCTACCGCATGTGTGCTGAGTGTTTATGACACACGAGCCTCGACAACTCCAAGCATCCCACCCGGCGAGCGAAGTTCTGGCAGGTGCAATAGTGCGGTGAGTGCCTTGGAAGGACGGTGTAGGTCTACCGCTTGGAAACGAAGACTGCTCCGGAGATGGTTGATGAGTATATTGGCCTGATGCTTGGTGGCATCGACGACAACGCTGTGTGGACCTCCTTCATGTGGAAGCGTTGGAACAGCTGGCTCGACTTCGGTCCGCCTCCTCATGCAACCCTGTTGCAGCAGGGCACGAACAATTACCTGCAGGGACACGGCAGGCTCTCCCCGAAACTCGAAGCTCTGGTACGTCTTTTTCACCTCCTCTAAAGCTTGTTCACACTGTGAGAACAGGTCAGGCTCGCCTAGTGCCCGGTGCACGTCATCTGAGGATGACAAGGCAGCTGCTGGAGCCAACCTGAACTTACCACTGTCTCCCGGGGTTCTCTGCAAAATGCTCCTAAATCTTTGGAGGATTGCAGAAGGGCTTTTTCTTAGGAGACACTGCGGATCCTGTCCGTTTTGTCTCCCAAGTGAGTTTAAACTTCGATGCAGTTTTTCCTAATATAAGACTCCTGATATGAGCTGAATCTGGCACCCGAAATTATGTTGACTTATTTCCCGAGCGGCAACCGAAGCTAACTTTCGCAGCGATATTTGTCATCTCCCTGTTATGAATCTTAGGCTCGAATGAGCAACAGGTGTATGCGCGCTTCACTGTTGAAATACCTGGGGATCTTAGACTCTTAAGCGTCACAGTTGTATGTCCACTTCCCTGGCCTCGAACAAGAAGTAAGTTATCGATGGCAGGGACTGATGGTGAAACTAGCCCGACACTTGATGCTCCTTCGATGGCAGTTATGAGGGCTGGAACCCTCACGAGTCCTGCACAGAAATTTTACAGGGATCATATTCACCGGGAATGGTCTACAGGTGAGGCTGCTTGGCGGAGCTCTTCAAGGGACGCAACACGTGAAGTCCAAGAACGTCGGACGCGGCCTCAAGTTAACTTTTGAGGTAGCTCCTACGTTACCTGGCGTAGATAAAGGGGGCGACAGGGGTAGGAGAGTTAGGGTACCACCGACTGTACTTCTACAGTGCGTGGCACTGCAAGATACTTCTGATCAACTCTGTTCATGGAAACCCACCGGAATGTGCAATACATGCAATACAGAATGGATACTGGCTACAGCACGGAAGACAGCCATCGCCTTCGATGATGTCTCTTCCAACTTGTATGTCTGTTATGTCATAAACCACCCTCTAAGACTGCCCTTGTCAATCAGTCACGAAGCTCTATCAGTCTGTGTGTTTGGCGGCGGGGCGCAGGTTGCAGGCTTGAGTGAGGAGCGATTTGTGCTTCTATTGCAGAAAAGACTCGATATGGCCCCACCAGAGCCAGCCTCCGCGTCGCGAGAGGCAATGGAAGACTCCTGGACGGCAGGCATGCCCTCAGCAGAAGAAGAGTTAAAGAGAATGTTGCAGCACCTGAAAGAGACAGGTGGAGAAGCTGGACGCCGCAAGCAGCCGGCAGCAAGCTTAGCGCTAGGCGGCGCAGACATCAGGAGTGCTGCCGTCATTCGTGGAACCAATCAGACAACAGCTCAGCCGGCTGACACACACGCTGCCGAAGCCATCTCTACATACAGCGCTCCTGACGGCGAAGCTTTGGCCTACTTTGGTTCAGCTCTTGGTATGTTCTCATTTCTTATTTGGCGGACTACCATGTGGCACAGCTGTTGGGGTCATGATGCGATGCGTTGGTCAGCAGATTTTAGGTTGCCCTCTTTACTTGCCCTCTTCTGTGCACACACACGTCCTGCTAGCATGCCGAGATTGTCAGACCATGCTTGGCCCTTCATGTTACTTGAAGGGCACAGCAGGCGAGCAGCCCAAGTGATGCGTGTGGTTCAGAAAGCTAAGGACAACATAGGAACTATCTACTGCATTTCATTGGACGGTTTTAGGCTGGAGTTTCTCTCGTGATGAGGTGGACGCGGTGCAAAGCAATCATGTGAGGTTCTCATTGCCGTGCTATTTTACGAATGTTGCCGGGAACACTCAGGATTGCTGACTGTCACTCGCAGATTTTGGCTTGAGATGTTATCAAAAGCTCATTCTTTCACAGGAAATTCTCAGAAATATTTTCCTTGCTCATTCGCAAAGGGGATTATATCGTGGGCAGAGCACGAGAGGGTAAATGTGTGCTGTGTGGGTGACATCAGCAAGTGGAGACGTGAATTGCGATGGAATTGAGGATCTGATCTTTGGTGCTTATGGACACTCACCGATAGGTAGCGTGCCCTGCGAGCTGCACACCCACTCCCTTGATTTAGAGCATCTCTGCTGACTCAGTACTGGCGGCCGCTAGGATGACTGCCATGCCAGATTTCTCGTGGTTTGCACGCAAGCTTGCTTCGATCGCACAACCTTGTCAGTTCGGTGGCCTCTGCTTCACATGAGACCTGTATTGCATCCTGTTTGCTGATGTTCTGCAAATCTCCTGCTGCATCCTTTCCCCCTCCTGGGACTTTGAAGCCCCACACCCTGTTGCCTAGGAGCCTGGCATCCCAAGGATACTGACGAGAGTCCTGTGGAATGGCTTGAGGGCGGGGCTGATGGTGCAGGGCTCCCTCAGGCAGGTGCAGTGTACGTGAAGTATGGACGAGCTACAGGAGTGGGTAAAGGGTCCCAAAGCAAGATGGATCTTTCACTCAATGGCACCGAGATCTATGGCCGATTTGGTGCTGCGATTGCAGTGCTGGATTTCAATTTAGATGGATGCAGCGATTTGGTGGTTGGGAGTCCCACAGCTGGGTGGGATGCTTCGAATCTGCCCACAAGGTGCGATGCCGTGGAGCACTACGACTGTGATCCCCATCCGGGTTACACTCAGGGTTACAAGGGTGGCGTCAGTGTCTTCTTCGGTGGCGCCTCGGGGCTATCGACTGGACGTCCTGATGTCCGTATCAGTGCCACAGAGTTCATGGCATTTTTCGGGGAGAAGCTCTTTGGGGCAGACGTGGATGGCGACGGAGCTTCAGACTTGCTGATTGGTTCTCCTCGAGCCTCTGGGTCTGCTGGGGCACAGACCGGACGGGTGGCAGTATTCTTGAGCAGGAAGGTAGGCCCACGCGCCCCAAAAATAGAATTGTGAAGGAAGGTAGGCCCACGCGCCCCAAAATAGAATTGTGAAGGAAGGTAGGCCCCACGCCCCAAAAATAGAATTGAGCAGGAAGGTAGACCCACGCGCCCCAAAAATAGAATTGTGAAGGAAGGTAGGCCCACGCCCCAAATATAAATTGTGAAGGAAGGTAGGCCCACGCGCCCCAAATATAGAATTGTGAAGGAAGGTAGGCCCACGCGCCCTAAATATAGAATTGTGATAGGTCATTTTTGCAAGGTGCTGTGCTATGGCGGACTGCTTTTTGCACCACCGCGCAGTGATGACGCCTGTCTAGGCACTGCAATGCTGCAGGAAGGCCTAGTGGTGCTGAGAAAGGAGAAGGGGTGGAGGGCGGTGCTGGGGATAGAACATCTCTTCGGCACCTGATGAGATGGACGCGGAGCTGCTGCTTGAGGGGCCGGCAGCGTTTGAGCTCTTTGGGACTGATGTCACCGTGTCTCAAGTATTGGCCAATGACAGTTCTCCAATTCTTTTAATCGGAGCTCCTGGTCATCGAGAGCCTCAAGGCACAACCGGTGTCCACCCTGCGCTCCGTGCTTCCATCCTTTCTGCGTACCATTCCTCCCCCTACATGCCATGCACAGCATTAATGTCTGGAGCCATTCCATACAATACATTCCTGTCCCTTCATTCCGTGCCGTGCATGGATACTATCTCTTCGTGCCATACTGCGGCACACTGGGCCATGTACTGCCATACTGCGCCACGCTGGGCCATGCACTGCCATACTGCGCCACGCTGGGCCATGCACTGCCATACTGCGCCACACTGGGCCATGCACTGCCATACTGCGCCACGCTGGGCATGCACTGCCATCCTGCACGCTGGGCCATGCACTGCCATCCTGCGCCATGCTGGGCCATGCACTGCCATACTGCGCCACGCTGGGCCATGCACTGCCATACTGCGCCACGCTGGTCCATGGCATGCACATTTGGGGCATACAGCAGCAGTGAAGTGCAATAATGTCCAGTCAAGCACTGATATGGCACATCCAGCTGATTTCCTCTCAGTCACGGTATCCATTCCCACCCTTAAAGAGGTGAAAAAAGAGCTGGCCAATCATTGATTTCTTTATTCTCAAAATAGGCAACTTGGTTTGGACTGTTCATTGTTGATAGGAGTAATGACATTTCCTATATAATTCCAGGTAATGACATTTCATATATAATTCGAGGTAGGAAGCCACGATATCTGCCTTTCACAACCCTATGAAAGTACTTTTTGGATCTTCTCATGTCAGACACACTATTGCACGCGATGGCTCCGTTTCGTTTGTGCACTAATTCAGATATTATGGGCTATCGGCGGCAGGTGCAGTCTATGCCTTCGAGACCAAATGGAAGCAGGGCGACAAGTCAGAGAAGCAGACGATTCAGGCCAGCCCAGTGTTCACTTTGTCAGGGGACGTTGAGCTGGCAGAAACTGGATCCCGCATTGCAGTTGGGCGCCCAGACCATGAAGTACTGTTGGTTGTTGCATCACCAGTTGGTGATGGAGCTGGGTTGCTGGGACGAGTGCCCCAAGCGGGAGTGGTGGACATTTTGCAGCTTGGCCGGCTCTCTGGAAGGATGACACTTTCACAAGCTCGCTCGTCAGCTGGTTATGCCAGACTTGAGGTATCCATCGCCAGTCCTCCTTTCATAAAGCTTGAGTCAAAAGAGGCTGCATAGCTTAACACATTCCTTCCTGGATGAGCTCAGGGACCTGAGATGTCACATTGGATAACATCTAATCAGTTTCATTTCCCCTTTCATTTTGTTTCATTTTGATCATTGGTGGTTGGGACTTTATGGTTTGACTTTGGATTTCCCCTTTCATTTTGTTTCATTTTGATCATTGGTGGTTGGGACTTTATGGTTTGACTTTGGATTTCCCCTTTCATTTTGTTTCATTTTGATCATTGGTGGTTGGGACTTTATGAGTTGACTTTGGATTTCCCCTTTCATTTTGTTTCATTTTGATCATTGGTGGTTGGGACTTTATGGGTTGACTTTGGATTTCCCCTTTCATTTTTGTTTCATTTTGATCATTGGTGGTTGGGACTTTATGGGTTGACTTTGGATTTCCCTTTCATTTTGTTTCATTTTGATCATTGGTGGTTGGGACTTTATGGGTTGACTTTGGATTTCCCCTTTCATTTTGTTTCATTTTGATCATTGGTGGTTGGGACTTTATGGGTTGACTTTGGATTTCCCCTTTCATTTTGTTTCATTTTGATCATTGGTGGTTGGGACTTTATGGGTTGACTTTGGATTTCCCCTTTCATTTTGTTTCATTTTGATCATTGGTGGTTGGGACTTTATGGGTTGACTTTGGATTTCCCCTTTCATTTTGTTTCATTTTGATCATTGGTGGTTGGGACTTTATGGGTTGACTTTGGATTTCCCCTTTCATTTTGTTTCATTTTGATCATAGGTGGTTGGGACTTTATGGGTTGACTTTGGATTTCCTTTGGACTTCGCTGTCAAGGACCCTGTTATTGTGCAAGGCTAAAGACATTCCCGCCAATAAAACTCATGGCATGGAGAGCTGTCTTAAGGCATAAGGACAGCGGAGCACGCACATACAGAAATGAAAACCCGTTTTGGATCGGGATCTTGGGCACGTTGTTTGGGAGAACGCTATAAGGGTTTTGGTCGGGGACATCGACACACACCACGCTCCTGTAGCTGAGCATGCTCCTTGGCTGGTCAGAGCCTGGGAATTACCGAATTCGCAATGGCATCCGTTTGCCTTCGGCAACGGTTCCAAGACCACTGCAGTTCTTCTTCACTTGCTCATCGAGATCAGAAGCACCTTTTGAAGGTCTCTATGTTCATCTTTGGTGAGCTTTAAGTAGATATATCATGCATATGTTGACCAAACTTTCAAATTGTAGCTACAAGATCACCAAAGATGAATGGAGGGCCTGGAAAAAGGTGTTTCTGTCCTCGATGAGCAAGTGAAGAATCGCGTTCTTCTTTTTCGTGTATCGAGGCTCTGATGCCATTGTTCACAACAAAGCCCTTATGTATTTATCAGGGTTCGCATGCTTATGGACGACTTGGAGGTTGCCTTGCTTTCGATGACATAGATGGTGATGGTGCCGACGACATGCTTGTGACACAACCTTTACGAGACACCCTTGTATCGCAAGAAACGGGTGCTGCTTTCTTTTGGTTTGGAGGAGATGCCTTTCCAAAAGGAGAGGTCAAGAATATTGGTCATACTGCAGCATGGCAGTCTGTAGGGAAGAGATCTTTGGGACGATTTGGAAGCACTTGCGCCATCTCTCGATTGAACAATGATGGGTATCTAATGCTCGGTGCACCCCGCGAAATAGAAGATATGCAAATGAGGGGCACTGTCAACATATATGCTGTTCAGAATCAGTCAACCAGTGTCATAGCTTATGCAAAGTTGTAACATGTGAATTATTCTCTAAGCATAGCTTCGACGGAACACAAAGGGGGAGACTATACAAGTAAACCATGACATATGTGTTAAACAAATTTGCTTTTATATGACAGAAAACTACTCAGCACGGGCGTTGCAACTACACACACGCGCGCGCACCGGCGTGGGTACATAGTGCAGCCGGTCTTTTGTGACTACGGTGTGCCAAAGGAGTCGGGCCGACGATACGCCACACACATATACATGCGAACACACAAATATATTTGCGGAGGCGCTCGGGTGGCCAACGAATAGTCTTAAGAGGTTCCCTTCTCCAGATCAATCCAACTCGGACACCTATGTAACACGATTCCCACGAGATTTCCCCCAGTAGCACTGATGAAGTTACCCATGTAACGAAGCCACCGACCCAGCAGGGCCACCCATGTTAGCTCTTCCACCAATACCACCACCCTTTATGTGAGTCCATCTGCTAACAGCGCTCCCAGCATGAATCGATATGATTATGAAGTTCATCTATCTGATATGTTTCCCATGTCAGCCCCACACAGATGAGGATCAGGCTGTAGATGATGCCGGTGAGCACGACAAAGACCGGATAGCAGACGTGCACAGGTGGCGAAGACACTCATCTCCTCACGCACGTACAAAAGCATCTGCATCAACCACGAAAATGCACATTGATCAGATTCAGTCACAAAATCACTATGCATTGCATACAATAACAACACAGGCTGGACAGATATTTGACCACGATCGTGTATTGGATATGCCTGTCTCATTGCTTTTAAAAATTGCATTTCACCAAAAGGTTTTCCACTTGCTGTACTGCATGCTTGACCAACAATTAAAATATAAGTGCAAATGATTGTATATGACTACATGCACGACTCAGATATGATGTTACTGGAATTTCCTTATAGGGAAATATCCTAACGGAAGCACTCGAATATCACTGATAAGTATATCGAAATATATCGAAAGCTGAAAGTCAAACCCCTAAACCCGAGACTATATACTCTCGGGGCAACGACACTGCCCACGTGGCACGCTGTCGTCGGCTAGCGGTCGTCACAGTCTGGAAGGAACAAATCGAGATAGCTAGGGCTGCACCGGTACTACCGACCAGGGCTGCCCCAGTACGAAACTAGCAAATCTTAGCACACCACCTCCTGTAAGAGTGTGGTGACAGACAAAGCTAAACGTGACACAGCTAATGTGCATGAATGCAGAGCCGCACTGTCCACTGAGCAATTCTGAATATGCTAAAACCCAAAACGTGCATCCTAATTCTGAAACGGATGTCTCACAAACTGAAATCTGAAATCTGAAAACTGAAATCTGAGAATGCAAATAGCCCCCCGTCCTGTCTGCAGTGTCTCCTCAGGCAGTGCTAGCCCACTGGCACAGCACCCCCACAAAGAAATGATGCTAAATCTCACCGCCCGCTGCCACCCCGTCAGCAGCAATATCAATCTCTAAATCGTCTTCGTAGTCCTCCTACTCATCGTAGTCTGCAGCACAACCAGCTGCAGCACCACCTGCTGCGTAGGCACCAGCAGCTCCGGCTGCACCACCTGCCGCAGTAGCACCACCAGCTCCAGCTGCACTACCTGCCGGAACAGCACCACCAGCTCGTAGTGCATTCATCACGTCGTCGTACACGTCGGGCGGTAATACCTGCACGTCGAGCATGCAACCGCCGGCAGTGCACCGCCATACGCCCTGGCTGTGCACCGCCACCATCGACGCAGGGTGCTCGTAGGCAAGGCGGGAAAATGCGCCCACCGTGCCAACGCACAAGCAAAGCATGCACACCGCCCAGAAGAGCCGCTGGCTCGCCCCAAACGGTGGCGTCCCACAGCCTACAGTGCGAGTGGACACCGCCGAGATCTCCGGCACCGGCGCCGTCCCCTGTCCACAGGGCACGCAACCAATCTCGTCGCCGCCTCCCCGCTGCACGACCAGCTGGCCTCCATCGCCCTGCTCCGCAACCGGGTGCACTGTGAAACCGAAAAAGTCATGCTCAGATCTCGCAGGCGGCAGCGGGCAGAGAGCCGCTGCACGCCTAGCCGTACGCCCCTGCCTCGCAATCTTCTCCTGCACCTCGAGCATCCTGCAAAGCCCAATGGTGGCCTGCGCCAGTAGTTCCGGCAGTTGGTTGGAGACTTACGATGAAAAGTTCAGGGGGCAAACGCAGTGTGCAGAAATTATACAACCATCACAAGATTTTCTCTTGGAAATATATAAATTAACTTTATAGTGGAGCGCCCCCTGAATTTTCGAAACACTTCGGACTTGACCGCGCTTCAAGTAAGCGGTGAAATAACCCCTTTGGGGCATTTTAAGCAGCTCTAGCGCAGTATTTTATTTTGTTTGGTAACAATATTTTGTTTCAGAATGTCCCATTTCCTGACGAGGGCGCCTCCAAGCGCTTTACGAAGGCGACAAACGCAAGGTGACTGAACCTAATTATCGCATTCCTAGCGTTCCGTTTTTGCGCACACCTGCCCACTTTAGTCTGAATAGAACGCTCAGCATTGTGTTCAGGAAGAGCACGGTATATCCATATTTATAAAAACAAGCAACTCAGCCAGTTGAGAGCCACACATACCCTATGAGCTACCTCAGTCAGCAGAGATCATGCCGCAGGTGAGAAAAACTCCTTGGAGTTTCGTTCGATGCTTCTAAAATTCAGCTCAGCGACTGAGTGTAGGAGTCTACACTCTTGCTTCTTCTCTTCTTTACGGTTTCGGACTTATTCTATCTACACTTATTAAACGACCGCACGAGGTATGATTACGATTGGTCAACTATCAGACTTCGGTTTCGTAAATCTTTCTAGTTATGCTTTTGCTTTCAAGTGCATGCTTTCAATACACAATATACAGCAGTTACGGCTCTTTACTTTTATGTTACACTTTTCAGTTCAGTTCTCATCTCCGAAACTGGTTACACTTAGAGTTCTTATGCAAGGCTCATGAACTCTTTCCATAACTCTACTGTACTGAGTACTCCGTACAACAGGCTAGGCACCTCACATCAACATCATTCTGATCGGTCCTACTGTACTCCGTACTGAGTACTCTTGCGTTTTATACTTAGCCGTTTTTCTTGCTCTTGTGCTTGCCTCCTAGCACAACTCCCCCCCCCTTAGGGAAGGTCACGTCCACGCTGACCACGTCGGACCAGTAAAGTTTTTATACAGATCTTCTACTGTTGCTCAGGATGATTATACAGGTCTCAGCCGCCTGTTGTCTGGGATGACATTACACTTCCCAAGACACACCGCAATAAGGAGATCAACCTCTTAAGCACAAGGGTCGGCCTCTCACCGGTCTGCCATCTGCACTACCAGGCTCCCCCAAGGCTCGAGGTCTCACATCCATTACCACGCTCAAGGTTTTAAACCTTCCAACACGGTACACTTACAGGGGATGACAATAGGTTTGCCAATTACCTGACAGTTCTCGGGATGCCGGCCCGGAGGAAAGGTTTTAAACCTTCACCGCCTCCTCGGAGTGCGTAGAGCTTTTACCCAGATCTCCAACTGCTGCCCGGTCGTGCCAGGTCCGGAGCCAATGCTCTCGTGAAATGGATTATACAGATTTCCACCTGTTGCCTGGTCGTACCGAGGCTAGAGCCACTGCTCGGTTGGATAGATTATTCAGGTTCTCACCTGCTGCCTGGTCATACCGAGGCTTAGAGCCACTGCTCAAATGGATTATACAGATTTCCACCTGTTGCCTGGCTGTGCCGAAGGTAGAGCCACTGCTCTCTCGGATGGATTACCCAGGTTCTCACCTGCCGCCTGGTCTCGCCAAGGCTGGAGCCACCGCTCTTCCCGACGCTCCCCAACGCTCTCAATCGCTAAGACCACTCGCGTCAGATTCCCATCCGCCCTCAGGTATAATCGTCACTTCAGCTCGTACTCCCGCTAACGCTATCGGTTCCGGCTCAAACTCGGGCGGGTCACTCTCTGTGCCCGGAGGCACAGCGTGAGCCGATATGCCTATGCGTCTGTATGTGTGTCATCGGGGGTAATCTGGGATTGGCACGATGACAGTGAAATTGGGCTTGAAATCACGATGAGAATGAGTACCAGATGTCCGGGGTATGACAGTATGACACTATGACACTATGACAGTATGACAGTATGACACTATAGTAGTATGACAGTACTGTGGGGGGTGTCATCGTGGCACTCAGTCAGACCCTCGAAGAATGGTTGGATTCGCATCGGGGTTGAAGAGACAATGAGATTGAATATCAGATATCAAGGTTATGACAGTATGACAGTATGACGCTATGACAGTATGACAGTATGACAGTACAGCAGTATGACAGTACTGTGGGACAGTCATCGTGCCAGTCTGTCAGCATAACATCTGAATCAAGAATGACGAATCGGAATTAGAAATGAGATCGGATCGGGAATTGAACGTTGAGCCGAAGTGTGACATCGGCCGTCAAGAGGTTGACCTTGCAACCTGAGTGACGAGTGAATAAGTGGAGCACTTGAGAAGTGTTTAGCCTTCAGAACTCGGAACCGAATTATCGTTTGTACCTCAATCTGGCCCTGATCCAGTATATTATAAAACCCGAATTGTGTACCTTTGCACGTTCAATCAAAAACATATCTCCGAGCATCTGTCGTCGTGCCCCTGGCACAATTGGTATCAATGAGCGTTGCCTGAACACCTCCGCGCGTTCAGCCACGGCCACACTGTAACTTGCGTTATACTGAAGGGGGAGAGCCGTACTTTTGGGAAACTATGCGCAATTTTTACGTCAGAAATACTATTTTTTTTCAAAGAAGGAACTCGTATTCTGCTTCCAAAAGTTACCAAATATCAGTATAACGTCTCCTTAACACTGGGGGGCCAACCAGGCTCTCGTTCGTCAAGATTGGTTTTCCGATCTTAAGTTCCAAGTCTGCCCCAGGCTACAAACAACCGTCAGAGAGCACCCTAAAGGGTTTCCCCGGTTTATAGTAGCCAGGAAAACCACATAGCTTACCTTTCAGAGCCCCAAAATGGCGAAAAACCGCTCAAAACAGCCCAAAATAGCCGTTTTTGACAGTTTCCAGCTTACCCCAAAACCTCTCCCAGTAGCCCCCACCACCAAAAACCCCTTCCTTAGACCCCATAGATCAGCCTAGAAACCCCTGATACCGCCCTCACGGCCATCAGCAGCGGGGAAAGCTCCACCCAAAAGCGCTTTCAGCAGTTCTGGGACGTTTCTGACAGAGCGGTCCTTGGAGCGGCCCTCGAACGCCTGGGCAAAGTCACGCTGGCTATCCCACCAGTACATTACGACCACGTGTGGCATCTCCAGGCAATACAAGTGATCGACGCCCCCCCTTGGGTCCTCCTTGGCGCTGACTGGGTTCCCCCATCTCCACCTGGAAGCCCCGCTCCTTCGCCTCCAGCGAGTGACATCGACGAGGACGAGACTGATTAAATAAAAAGGCGAGCACTCACTACTTTTGCTCACCTGTGGCTATTGCCACAACCAGTCTTTGAACCCAACCAGCTCAGCAGTCAGAATGTCACAGCAGACATCAGAAGCATTTTCCAGCATGGGTATCAGCGCAGAGCAGCTACACCACACACTGTTCTCCCCCATGACCTTCCCATCGCCCACCGCATACGCTTCCGCTCACCCCATTCCACATCCAGGCACCACCATGCCTTACACAGCGGTGCCCCGCCCTTATACTATGCCGGATGGCACCCCCGCACAGGCTGTATGGAACGGTGTCAATTGGGTATTGCCCCAATCAGCGCCCCTCGCTGGGGGAGTGTCACCAGTGCCGTTCACACTGGGAACCCATCACCCCGTGGGCGCATATCCCACACCGTTCCAACAACAGCTGCAGCAGCAGCAGCAGTGGCTCGCGTACCAGCAGCAACAACAGCAGTGGCTTCAGCAGCAGCCACTGGAACCGATGCAGCAGCAGTTACAGCAGCAGCAGATCCAGCGACAGCAGTTACAGCAGCAACAGCAGCAGCAACAGCAGCAACAGCAGCCTCAGCCGCCGCAACTGCCGCAGCATCGACTACAGCAGCCCCACCAGCTGGCACCAGCCACCTCCGCGCTTCATGACTCAGGCGCGGACCTCTCATCGCTGCAACACTTCGTCAGCATCGGTGCCGCACCCCTGCCGGACCCTCTGCAGATACCCCTTGACAGTGGAGCTCAACAGAGCGTCTCGGGCGGGACCCAGCTTTTGGTGCGTCACCTTCCTGCGGTGGCAGCAACCTCAGAGAACCGCCGGCGTCGGCGTTCCCGAAGAGTATCCTCGGGCCCTGCGACACATGGCAAGCATCTCCCAGGTCTAAGCCACGCACCTGACCACTCTGACCCCGACTCCGGCACGGACATCAGCCGCACCAGCACGGGGACCAGAGGCAGCCGCAGCACGCAGGCACGGGCTGAGCGCAGGCGGAGGGCCGCCCATAGGTCCGGCTCCGACTCGGACGCGAGCAGCCGAAGCGAGCACATTCGCAGAGAAGTCCTAGCGGCAGTACAAGCCCTGGACATCCCCGCGGTGCTTTCGAGAGGACTCGCCCTGCCTGGCGCGACGACATCTGCAGGAGCCTCTCCACCAGGCGACCCTCAGAGCAGCGCACAGGGGGGCTTGACGGCGGACCATCCACGCGAGGCAGACGTCGCCGCCAACGTAACCCCCCCAGTGCCTCAGACCGTCGCTGAGGCCGCTCCCGCCGAACCCCCCATTCAGGGTCGGCCAAATCCCCACAACATGATGGTGGCCCGCCGGCGGCAGTCGATGGAGACGGTGGTACACGGCGGTGGCGACCCCGACTCAGAGCCCAGAGACTCCAGTTCAAGCGATTCGCCACCAGGGCCCCCCAGTGATCCACCTCAAGATCCCCCTGACGACCCCGCACCAGAGCCCTCCTACCCTCAGTACCCAGAGGTCAGAGCCCTCTTCGTCACCCACGATGGTGGCTCATTGTGGGTGCACCAGTCAGCGGGGGTGCGAGGCGCGGCAACCGTCTCCCTGCCATGGGATGAACGCCGCCGGGCTGGGGTGCAGGGCGACGCCATCTTGTTCAGGATCATGCACCTGCTGGGAGCGCCGCTGACCGCATATGCGCGTATGGGAGGCCGCCTACACCATGCACCCCTACCACTTACCAACCCTCGTGTGGAGACCTGGGTTCTCATGGTTGATCGCGAGGTCATGGATATGGCAATGGGGGACCCAGCCGCGGCCAATGTGCGGTCTACGAGCATGGGGCAGCCAGTGTGGGAGTGGATCCCTGCCACTGCGCGGGAGTCGGAGATGCAGAACTTCGATCAGGACGGGCTCGCCGCGTGGTCGGAGGTCAGCAACTCCGATTGGTACCGGAGCATGAGCGTGGTGGCCGCACAACCATCCACACCCCTGCCCTTTCATACACCTCTTCCACTCCCCGCACCACCATCAGCCCCTGCATTACCGCCCACTCCGACCGCAGTCCCCACAAATCCCGCGCCTGCGCTCCCGCCCACGCATGCCCCGGGACCACCACCTCCAGCCCGTTTTCCCCACTCCACCGCCGCAAACCCCGTTCACTCTGCCGCGAACCCCGTTCACCCTGCCGCCGCTGCGAACCCCGTGCTCTCTCCCAGCGCCACCCCCTTTGTACCAGGCATCGTTCGGTTGCCGCAGGGCACTAATCTGCGAGCATCCTCAGATGAGGTCCGTCTGGAGCACAAGACCAAGGAGATGGTGCTAAAGCTGGTCAAGAGCGTGACCAGGTTCCCCCGCTCCGCGTCCGACACTAAATCGGCCGACAAGGAGAGCCTCCTGACGCAGTTGGAGAACTACTCCAACATGGTGCGGAAGGTATTCCAAGAGGCCATCGTGATCGAGGCACTGACCACTCCCAGCTGTACGCCGTCTGTATCAGCGTACCAGGCGAGTGTGTCAAGCCTTCTTTGGAGTTTCAAGGAGCACACTCTTCAAGACCAGCAGAGGAAGTTCTTGGAGCGCGCGGCAGGGACCTTCGGGTCCGAGCAGGCCTGGCACCAACGCTACGGGGAGTTGGATGTGTTCTTCAGCGACCTGGCAGTGTGCTCCCTGACGCAGGCCTACCTGGAGAACGCACATGGCGAGGCCATTGCCCTGAAGCAGGCGACGAGCGAGACCGCGGCGGAGTACTTCTCGCGATTGGAGACCCGCATGGCCTCCGTCAACTTCCTGGCTGGCAGAGTCCCCAATTGCGTGGAGATGACCAACCTGTCGATGCTCTCCACGTACCGCCGAGGGTTGAAATATGCACCCAAGGTGATGCGACGCTTGAGAGCCATCCACTTGGATGTCTCCAAGCCAGAAGAGTGGGAAAGGAAGGCCGTTGCTGGCGATATCCCAGGCACCCACAACGCCTTGCTGAAGATTCGGGAAGTTGCTGAGGAGGTGGAGAGTGACATCGACACGGAGGCGGCTCAGAGGCGCTCTCAAGACCGTCCTCCCCGTACTGTCTCCTTCGCCAATCCATCACCTCGCACCCCCTTCTTCAGGCGTACCCCATCTTCGAACCGCCCAGCGCTCGCCATGCTGGAGAATGGGCCTGCCACCACCGTCGCCGCGGCAGTGACCCCATTGCCACCACCACCTGGCCTCTCTCGCCCCGACGCTCCGAAAGTCCGCCGGTGCTTCGCCTGCGGCTCTGCGGAGCACATCGTCCGTAACTGTACGGACGAGGCTAAACTCAAGGAGTGGAGGGCCAATGCACCCGCTCGACTGGCGAACTCCCCTGGGTTTGTAGCCGCCGTCGTTTGGGCCATCGAGCAGCAGGAGGACATCTCCTCGGTGGATGGCGTCCCAGAGGAGTTCTCCGAGGAGGTCTTGGCTCTTGCCACCTGTGAGGACGAGCAGAGCTACCAGACCCTGGCGGCCCTTGCGGGTATCGAGCTCGTGGAAGGTGACGGCCTCCCCTCGGTGGAGAGCGATGAATGACTGGCCGGCGGCCAGCCCCAGACCCTGCCCTTCGAGGAAGTGAGGTCTTTCCCTGATGATCAGACCCTCTCCGCCCTGGAGAAGCGGCCGGAACCAGTGGAACCCCGACGCGCCCGAGGACGTAGAGATCCTTGGGGCCAACGTCCCCATCCCAAGAGCGTGGCCTTCACCTCTGGGACCCGCTTGCGACGCACCTACCGCTCAGCTGGTGCCCCATCGCCGTCGAGGGATGACTTGCCTAGCCACCCTCTTGCAGGAAGCACCCCCTTCGATGAGCCATCACTACCTCTTGATGACGGCCCTGCTTATACTCAAGCGAGGATCGAGGGTCGGAGGGGACGGCGAGTCCCCCGGCACAGACCCCCCATTATGGGCAGCAACCGCGGAGAGCCCCGCGATCTTCGCCCCCGACCGCGTGTTGTCTTACCACTGCCCATCTATCAGTCCAACCT
The DNA here is from genome assembly GCA_001247695.2 of Cymbomonas tetramitiformis. NCBI lineage: Eukaryota > Viridiplantae > Chlorophyta > Pyramimonadophyceae > Pyramimonadales > Pyramimonadaceae > Cymbomonas > Cymbomonas tetramitiformis. The sequence goes on along the minus strand of LGRX02035579.1, from coordinate 35,126 downwards.
CGCAGACCCACGGAAAAGGCTAGCTGCGTGGCACTGGAAGAGAGATCTGTACTCCCTCCCCCTCGAGGTCGCCATGCAAAAGGTCCGCAGAGCTCTGCGCAAATCCCCAGAGGCTGCCAAGGACCTGGTGGATAAGATGTCGGAGCGCGCCCGCAGCCGCATACACCCTGGGAGTCGATCGCCAAAGGAGCGCGTGAACCACGCCAACCAACTGGCAGAGAGGATACGCATTGCCCGCGAACCTCAAGATCGCAAGGAGGGCCATCAGCGCATAGCATTGTGGCACCTCCTCTCACACGACGGTCGCCAGCAAGTCCCCGAACCCTCTAACGCCAGCTCCCACGACCTCTACGCGGCTTGGAGAGAGCTGTCGCCCACCGAGCAGCTGGAGGCAATCGCCACTTCGAGCCCAGACTCTTCCCCAGGTAGCAGGCTGTGGGGAAAGGAGGGAGCACGAAGAGCAGCAGCGAGATCTTCGACATCCCTCTGCATCCTGGACACTGAAGTGGGTACGATACCTGGGACAGCGGGAGATGTGGGTCTACCTGGCGCCTGGTGCAGTCTGCACGCAGTACACCAGTACAAGATGAGGAAGCTGGGTCCCAGCCCCTTGGGAGCATCCCCTCCATCATCCTCGCTGGCCGAGCCCACAACAGAGACTACATCTTCGCACCATGATAATGCGCCGGCCACTCCGGGAGGAAACCCCGAAGGTTCATCCTACTGTTCAGAGGTAGAGGAGACCTCCACACCCAGTTCGCTTTGCTTCACCCAGCAGATGACCACCGTCAGAACGCATGAAGCAGGTGAAGCGCCGCCCTGTCTCGACAGCCACCCAATCGCTGAAGACCCTGAGGTGATGGAAGAGGAGTCCTCGGTCAATTCGCTCTGCTTCACCCAGCAGATGGCAGCAGCTGGGACCCCTGAGGCGAGAACTGGCCACCAGAGCTCCCACCATCTCGCCCACAACTCCCCTGCTGGCAGCCCTCAGCATGACGAGGATCCCCTCACCCATGGCAGTCTCATCAATAGTGTCGCTACCCATACGAGCCCCACAACAAGCGGCACTACCCACGTGAGCCCCACAGTAAGTGGCACTACCCATGTAAGCCCCACCACCAGTGGCACTACTCATGTGAGCCCTACTACCAGTGACACCACCCATGTGAGCCCTACCACCAGCGACACCACTCATGTCAGCCCCACCTCGAGCGAATGCACCTCAGCGGGCACCCTGCTGACGGCGAGTGTAGACAACCTCGTCAGTCATCCGACTGAAGATGTTGATTTGCTGGATGAGGAGTTCTACGCCGCGTGTAGGCAAACGTTGGAAGAATGCCGCGAGGCCTCGGACAACCTCCTCCCCAACCTCAAGTGCAAAAGCATACGCACAGATGGGGGAGTTCAGTGGAAGACCGACATCGAAGGTACCCTCGCAGCGGCACATGACGAAGAAGGACCGCTACTGCTGGTATTCTATGCAACCCTCAGAGGGCACACGGTCAAGGTGCTGATCGACTCGGGGGCCTCTGACAACTTCATCTCGGAGCAGAGCGCTAAGCGATGTGGCCTCACGACACGAGCCGGCTCCGAGATGAGAGTCACCCTGGCGGATGGATCTGTGAAGATTACTGGCGCCACCGCGTACGCCAAGTTTAACACGCACACCACCACGGGCACCTATACGGAGAACGCCCTTGCCCTCCGGATCCTACCACTGGGCATACAGGTGGATGTTATCCTTGGCGGAAGGTGGCTGCGCAGTCACTCTCCTGTCACTCTGGGCTATGAAGGGAATGGCTCCGTCTCCTTCCTCAGGAAGTCCCGCGGTGGTAAGATTGGGGATCGCGTCACCATCACAGGCTGTTCTCCTGGGAAAGCATCTGGGGACAGGTCTCCGAAGGGCACGGCCTGCGCGGGATTGGTGGATGAGGTGTTCCTAACCCCCGCCCAGCTGAAGAAGTACCTGGTGTACGCGGAGACGCAGAAGCTACGCGGCAATGACGACCCGGAGATACAGCCCGCCTGGCTCATGGTGGCCGAGAAGTCCCCCGACGATACTGCTTCTGCCTTTGCAGCCACGGCTATCGACTCTGAGAACGCCGAACCCGCTGCGGATACTGAAGATGCAGAAGTGAGCCCTGAGTGGACCCTCAAGTTTCAGGACTTCTGGGGTGAGGAGTACAAAAAGGAGATGACGACTGCACTACCGAACATCGATGGACTCAGACATGACCCCCAAGATGAAGCCAACATTAACCTGGACCCTGAGCTGAGCAAGAAGGGGCCGCCCTGCCAGCGCATCTACAAGAAGTCTGCAGAGGAACTCCGCCAACTTCGAGAACGCGTGGAGACTCTGATGTCCAAGGGCTACATCCGACCCTCTTCCAGCCCTTATGCAGCTCCCTGTCTGATGGTCCCCAAACCGGGGAACCCCAAGGAGCTGCGACTGGTGATCGATTACCGGCTCCTCAACCGCCAGACAGTTAAGGACAAGTATCCTCTCCCAGACATCCAGATGATGTTCGACGAGATGCAGGGTGCGAAGTTCTTCTCTTCGTTCGACGCGGTGGATGGCTTCTGGCAAGTACCGATGGCACCAGGAGATGTCGAGAAGACCGCCTTCACCACCCAGATGGGGTCATATGAGTGGTTGGTCATGCCGCAGGGGCTGCAGAATTCACCGTCTCAGTACCAGCGACGGATGCAGCGGGCCTTGGGCCATCTCCCATTTGTCCGGATCTTCATCGATGATGTGGTCGTCTTCAGCAACACCGCTGCAGAGCACTACGAACACGTCAAGCAACTGCTCCTGACATGCAGGGAGAAGGGCGTCTTCCTCAAGAGGTCCAAGTGCCAACTGTTGAAGAAATCCTTGCGGTTCCTTGGTCACTGTATCTCCGCGGATGGCTGCAGACCCCAACACGACAAGGTGGCTGCAGTGAGGGACTGGCCCGAGCTGGAAACGGTTACCCACGTCAGGCAGTTCTTGGGCCTGGCGGGGTATTACCGCAGGTTCATCCACTGCTTCTCCGAGATCGCTCAGCCCCTCACCCGGTTGACCAAGTCGGACGTACCCTGGGAGTGGGGTCCCATGCAGCAGTGGGCCTTCGAGGAGCTGAAGAAGGCCCTCACCTCGGCGCCAGTGCTCGCTTTGCCCAACATTAAGGGTGCCGCAGACGGCACAGCACCTTTCGTGGTGCAGACGGATGCTAGCGGCATCGCTCTTGGGGGAGTACTGATGCAAGACAATGGAGATGGTCTTGGACTGCGCGTGATAGCATACGAGAGCCGCCAGTTCTCAGCCGCCGAGCAGAATTATCACACCGGTGAGCGTGAGCTAGGTGCTCTACACCACTGTACCACCGTTACCTGGCGGCATTACCTCATCTTCACCAACTTCCGCATCCAGGGTGATCACCGCCCCCTTGAATGGCTGATGGAACCTGGCAGAGAGCTTAGCCGCAGACAGGCACGCTGGTACATGGATCTGGTGGAAGTGGGAGTCCCGAGAATAGAGTACATCAAAGGAGCGCTGCTGCTGGTACCGGACGCCCTGTCCAGAAGACCCGACTTCAAAGACAAGGACGTGCGTGAGGGGTTGAAGGAGGCAGGGGTGATCGACCCCACCTCAGACCTGCCGAAAGACCCCCTGGCAACGCTGGAGTCTGAATGCTTCTCCAGCTCACCACCCGCAGCACATCCCCACTGGGCCCAGACTGTTGACTGTTGGCTCTCAGCAGTGGAGACCCTCTACGTGGCGGAACAGGCCATGGACGTAGGGGAGACCATCGCCCTCGTTAACCCGAAGCTCTATAAGGGAATGAAGGAGGATCACCTCGACTTCGACATGCCTGACTGGCCTGCAGTTGATAGCGCGAAGCCGGTAGAAGCTCCACACGAACCCCCTGACAGAGCTCCACCCCAGATAAGGATAACGAGGAGTATGTCACGCGCTGGGAAGGCCTCTGCGACCCCAGCGCCCCCGCAGTTGGCGTCACCGAAAACGCGAACGCCTACGTCACGAGCTGACGCATCGGAGGCGCCCACTGAGAAGGTGCCAGCGGGCTCGCCAACCCCGCAGCAGGCGCCCCAACAGTCAACTCCATCCCCGGTCCTTCACCCACAAAAACGGCAGGCTCCCCCAGAGGACTCACAGAATTGGCGTGTCCGAGCAGAGTACTCCTCGAAGTACGCCGAGAAATTTGGACCCTTCGATGTGGACGCCTGTTGTGACTTTGGCGGCCGCAACAGACAGGCGGATAGATTCTGGACAGACTGCCTTTCAGAGAAATGGAGGGGCCTTCGGGTTTGGTGTAACCCTCCATACAACTCCAAGCACATTACTGTGGAGGCGATCTTGAACAAGTATATCGCAGAATGGAAGGCAGACCCAGAGAACACCTCAGCAGTCTTTGTTCTACCAGATCACCAGTCCAAGCTCCCCGCGTGGCGCAAACTTTTCAGAAAGGCCAATATGCAGATTGTGGAGGTCATCCCTACTCACGATGACAAGGGAGAGCCCAATCAGTTCTTCGAGAACCCAGATGGGAAGGCCTTCGACCTTCGCTGGCCTGTTCTGATAGTACACGCCCCTCCCGCCAAACCACAACCAGCACGCGTGAGACATCCGCGAACAGCCCCCGCTGTGATAAGGACAGGTGAGGCGGCAGACTTCAGAGACGCAGCCTCCCAGCAGTCAGACTCAAAGTTCCTGCGTGCGTTAAAAGCGGAGTACACCCGAGAGGGGACACTTCGTTCACTAAGAGAGAAAGTAAAGGCGGCACCACACCAATGCCTACAGGACTTCAGACTAGTGGGTGAAGTGGTTTGGAGGACCGCAGCAGGGAGATATCAGTTGGTACTGGGGGAGGACTCTCCACTTCGAGAAGTGGTGATTCGTAATGCTCATGAGTCATTGTCCTCGGGTCACACTGGGCGAGACAAGACTCTGGAGAGGGTGCTGCGACGCTTCTATTGGCGTGGAGCCGCAGAAGATGTGGGCACCTGGGTTGCATCCTGCGCAGTGTGCCAATCAGTGAGGCCGCGGGGAACCTACCCGGATGGGTTGCTGAACCCTCACAGCATCCCGAACAGGCCATGGCAGGATGTCGCGGTGGACTTCGTCACCGGGCTACCGGTATCAGAGAGAGGCAATGACGCTTTCGTAGCCTTCACTTGCAAGTTGACTAAAATGGTCCACGTTGTGCCGATGAACTTCGGCGACAGCTCCGCAGCTGTGGTGGCCAGAATCTACTTTGACTCGGTGTGGCGCTTACATGGTGCGCCTATGAAGATTGTCTCTGATCGTGACCCACGGTTTCAGGATGCTTTCTGGCAGGAACTCATGAGACTAATGGGTGTGAAAGTGGCTCGTACCACACCGTACAACCCTCGATCTGACGGCCAGGCAGAACACAGCAACAGGGTTATTGAAGACATGCTCAGGTCCTTTGTAGACGCCAATGTGGAAGACTGGGATCTGTTCACCACTAACGTGGAGTTCGCGATCAATGACTCCAGGAGTGAATCTACTGGCTTCACGCCGTTTGAACTGGTGTTCGGGTTCTCGCCGCTGTCGCAGTTGGACCTTTTCCTGGAGGCCGCACAGTCCACCGCTGGACGACGAACTGGGGGAGTAGGCACCGCACACGAAGTGGCTGTGAAATTTTCGTCGCAGCTGCGGGACGCCAGACAGCGGTTAGAGCTGGCTCAACAGCGACAGCGCGAACAGTTTGATCGCAGACACGGGCAGCGGGAGTATGCTGTTGGAGATCTGGTCTGGATAGAGGCGAAACACCTTACGGAGAAGGTGATGGATCGCTCCATCTGTAGGAAACTGACCAAGCGCTGGCATGGACCAGTTCCTGTGACCGAACGCTTCTTCAGCGATGTACAGATGACCATGCCAGAGGCCGACAGAGGAGCTCCAGTAGCCTACCGCCTACGCCTCCCTCCTCACTGGCGGATTCACGACGTGTTCGCTCAACATCGCCTCAAACCGTACACCAGCGGTCAAGATGCTTTTGCCGCACGCGATCACCTAGCAGTACCTGAAGAGGTGGTAGTGGACGGTCAGAAGGAAGCACACGTTGAGCGCATCCTTGCACGTCGAGTGCGGTCTGTTCGAGGAAAGGAGGTGGAAGAGTGGAAGGTTCGCTGGACTGGCTACTCCAAAGCTCACGACCAATGGAGGACGCGTGACAAACTTGAACGCGGAAGTCCACTTCAACAGCTTCGTGAATTCGAGCAAGCAAGACTGCACATGGAAGCGCAAGTTCGCGACGAAGCCACTCGGCGACGCGAGCAGCGTGGCCGTCACTCCACTCAAGCCGGAATGACACTGGCCCACCTCATCACTAACCCCTGTGATGAACTGGACCAGCTCGAACAGATGGAAGATGATGCCCCCCTGCCGTGGGAACGCCAGGAGCGCGCGGAAGATGGGTCGTTGGCACTGGTGACAGAGCTGCTGGCGATACAGACAAAAGCAACCCGCACGCCCAGGATTCTCGTACTTTTCAGCGGTACTGGCTCAGTAGAAAGGGAATTCCTAAATTGCTTCCCCTCCGCTTCAGTAGTGACCCTCGACTCCGGGCATATCTGGCAACCCACTCATGTGTGTGACATCCTGCAATGGGACTACAAACAATACCCGCCTGGATTCTTCGATGTTGTATGGGCAAGTCCCCCTTGCAGGCAGTACAGTCAAGCGCGCACCACTGGTGGACCCCCTGACCTTCCCCAGGCTGACAAGATTGTACGACGAGCATTGCAGATCATTGACTACTTGGAGCCGAAACATTGGTTCATGGAAAACCCTAGAGGTCGCTTCCCTAACGCGCTGCGGCTTCGCCCTATGATGCGCCAACTTCCCCCTCCGCTGGTGTGTACCTACTGCATGTATGGTACGCAGTACATGAAGCCCACTTGCATATGGACGAACTCAGCGCCACCCACGCCCCTGCTACGCTGTACTGCTTCAACACCGTGTGCGTGCAGATGGGCGACCGGTGCTCACCCAGAAACCGCTCAGCTTGGACCTCACCCGCAGCAGACTGGAGCAGGCCAATCCGCGAGCGTATATCCCGTGCCAGCACTTCTGCTGCGACAACTTTTCCGACATTTACGCCTCCACAAAACTGAAGACCCGCTTTAGATTCCAAGTGGCACCCTTCCTCGTGAAAGTGGTGCCCTGGTAGCGGCAGGCAAGCTATGCTCGAAAAGGAACCAGAGAACCTAAGAACTGGAAACAGAAAGGAACCAGAAAACCTAAGAACTGGAACTTAGATGGTACCTTAGCGGAGTGATCCCAGGAGGTAGACCACTCCTAAGGGGGGGAGAGTTGTGCCCGGAGGCACAGCGTGAGCCGATATGCCTATGCGTCTGTATGTGTGTCATCGGGGGTAATCTGGGATTGGCACGATGACAGTGAAATTGGGCTTGAAATCACGATGAGAATGAATACCAGATGTCCGGGGTATGACAGTATGACACTATGACACTATGACAGTATGACAGTATGACACTATAGTAGTATGACAGTACTGTGGGGGGTGTCATCGTGGCACTCAGTCAGACCCTCGAAGAATGGTTGGATTCGCATCGGGGTTGAAGAGACAATGAGATTGAATATCAGATATCAAGGTTATGACAGTATGACAGTATGACGCTATGACAGTATGACAGTATGACAGTACAGCAGTATGACAGTACTGTGGGACAGTCATCGTGCCAGTCTGTCAGCATAACATCTGAATCAAGAATGACGAATCGGAATTAGAAATGAGATCGGATCGGGAATTGAACGTTGAGCCGAAGTGTGACATCGGCCGTCAAGAGGTTGACCTTGCAACCTGAGTGACGAGTGAATAAGTGGAGCACTTGAGAAGTGTTTAGCCTTCAGAACTCGGAACCGAATTATCGTTTGTACCTCAATCTGGCCCTGATCCAGTATATTATAAAACCCGAATTGTGTACCTTTGCACGTTCAATCAAAAACATATCTCCGAGCATCTGTCGTCGTGCCCCTGGCACACTCTCAACAACAGCTGACTGGACTAAAACGCTCATCTCGCTCAGATCCTCCCTGACAAGCAGTTCAGACAGGAACGCATGCACCTCTTCATGTAGGGTCAGGTTGTGGAAAAGCTGTTTTAACAGTGCCGACGGAATCCCATACAAATTCTCTCGCGCTCCCATGCCCTTCGCAAACACACCCCCGGCTCTCTTCGCGCGCCCTCCTTGCGCTACCTCCTCGTGCCTACCGTGCTGCCGGAAGAACTCGCAAGGCGTGTCGGAATCGCACACTCGCAAGGGTGTGCGCAACGGAACGTTGGTCCAGATGTGCGTGGGCTTCCTGTATGCGGTCCCGTATTTACAGTACGTGACGAGGTGCGGAGCTGGTAGATTGCTCATGCATCGACGCGTGTGCAAACCGTGGGGCTCTCTTCCCTTCGGATTCTCAATGAAGTATGCTTCGGGCCTCAAGTACCGGATGATCTCCAATGTCCTACGAACTCGCCTGTCCGCAGCGCGCAAATCTCGGATGCCTACCGTCTTCGCCTGGCTGTACTCTGTACAAGGTGGGCTAGCCCAGACTACGTCGAAGTGTCCTGGTCTGAACTGTCGGTAGTCCCATCGCATGATATCCTCGCAATGTGTGGGGCCCCACTTGGGCTGAATGTCTACGGCAACTACTTCGCTGTTGGGAAATTGCTTAGTGAACTGCCTCTCGACTGACCCGGTCCCACAAAACAATACGAGAATCTTAGACTGGCCGACTGGCTCCTTCTCAAGTGCTGCGGCTCCGTTGACTGGCGGCAGGGTGCTCTGAGCAGATACTCTCGCGAAAGTTCCTACTTCCTCATCAAACCTCTCCTCTGGCACCCATGGCATTGCTCCGTCTACCTTGAGCTCCTCCGAGAGCGTGGTCCATACCGCTCCTGCGGACTCGTCGCGCCTCTTACGGACCCTAAGCTTCTCTCGCTCCACTCTCTTAGCCTCGATCCTCTCAAACTCCAACAACGCCCGGTTGGGAACGCCGGGCCTGCCGGCTCCGTCCCACTCCAGATCCTCTCGGGTCTTCCACTCGTTCTCACTGCGGGGCATTCCCGTCCACTTGACCAGGTACTCCGTCCATCTCCTACCCTGACGCTGGCGCGTGCGCGAACGCTCCACCCTCTCGACGTGGGTTTCCTTGCGCCCGCTGACGTCCAACGGAGGAGGGGGGATCTCCTTAGCTCTCTCAACAAAGCGGCTGCTCGACTCTACCGGCGAAAGCCGGTCCACGGTAAACACATCATGCACTTTCCACTGCTTAGGCGTCTGCAACCTATAGGCCGACGGTGCGCCTCTATCGCTCGCGGGAAGGGCCATCTGCCTGTCGCTGTGGAAGACTTCCAGCACCCGAAGGGGCCCGAGGCGCTTCTTAAGCAATTTCTTGTGCAAAGTGTTCCTTCTGCGATGCCAAACGCATCCCACGGTCATATAGACTCTCGTCAACACCGGAGGAGTGCTCATCGTCGCCATCATCCGTGCCCTCACTGCTGCTGGGCTGTTTCTGCTGTTTTGGCTGCTTTCCAGGCTTCTTCTTGCGCGCTGCAACCTGCCGACTCCGACTGCGAGTGGCAAGATCCATCTCCATATCAGTATCATCGCTGTCGCCTTCGGAGGCGGGTGAAGTTCTGCGCGCCCTGTTTTGCCTTTGTGCGCCTGAAAACCTCTTGCGAGCAGCAGGTGGAGCTCCTCTCCGACTCCTCTTTCCATTTGCTTCACGCACACCTGCCTCTGCACGAACTGCGGGAGCTTCTTCAGCAGCTTCTTCTGCCTCTGCACGAACTGCGGGAGCTTCTTCACCAGCATCTTCTGCCTTCAAAAGCTGGATCAGGCGTTCCAACTTCTTGGTCTTGGTCGTAAGACCCCGCAGTTCAGCATTCCGCTCAGATAACACTCGGTGTAAGTGTTTATCCTCGTACCTGCGTAAGCGAACCCTAGTTTGAAACTTCTCTATACACTTCGTATTATCTTCGCATACTCTTACACCGCAATGACGGACTCTCACGACGACGAGACTAGAATCCTGAGGGAAGTTTTTCCCTGGATGAGTGAGGGTTTTCTTAGCGAAAATCAAGAACAAGGAACGACCTCTTCTACCGTCGTTCCGAACACACCAGGAACAACGGACTCGGACGACGAGGTTACAATCTTGCGGCAGGTTTTTCCTTGGTTGCAAAGCTCCACAACAGCGACACCTGAAGACGAAGCGACGACTTCTTCTACCGGGAATCAAAGGACTCCCGCAACACAGGAGCAAGCCGCCACCACCACCAACTCGGAAAGAGAGGAAGGAAACAAGTGCGTCGTCTGCTTAGAAATAGTTTTCCCCGCGGAAACGTGGGTTTCAGGGTTAGGATGTGACTGCAAAAACGTGCTGTATCATCACCCTTGTTTCCAGGCCTACTTGGCAAGTTGCACGGATATTGCAAAATGCCCTTGTTGTAGGAAGATCTGGAGCTAGAACAAGAAACCTACCTGACTTTGCTTAGACACTTGAAGGACAATAATGACAAAATAAATATAAATAAGGTATAAATGAGATCGCACTAGGCTGGTAAACGGTCGTCTTACCTTCTGGAAATCAGCTCAGTACAATACTTGGCCTCGCGCATAAAAGCCACAACCTCGTTGATGTCAATATTTTTCAGGACTTCTTTCTCCACCACTTGTTTCTTATGCGTCACGCCGTCGAAACATACATTGAACTGCTCCGCCTTAGCATACCGCGTCTTCAAGATCCCATCGCATTTGACTGTAGATGCGCGGGTATGCGCACGTGTCAGCAGCAGTGAAAGGTCCCACTTCGGAGGTAATCGCTCGGGATGTCGCTCTCGCACGGCCTCCACCTTCAAAGGCAAGGGGAAGGTTGCTTTCAATTCCTCGTGTCGTTGTTGGCTCACCAGATCTGGCGTTGCGGCTCGGAGTCCCAATAGACAGCTCCGCGTTGTTTGCTCCATGTCCAATACCTTGTTTCCCTTCCCCTTGCGCTTCCATTCCGGGTTGTCCATATAGCCCGGGGCGGAGTCGACGTCGGGATAACTGGTACAAATAATCAGCCCAAGGTTCGGGTCCTCGTCCACGCCACTTGGTAGCCATTCCTTGAACCTGTCACCAAACTTGTACTTCGCTCGGACGAGCTTGTCCGGAGCGACGTAAAAGCACCAAGTATGCACCTTGCGGTCTCGTCCAGCGTGGCCACCAAACTCTTCGTTCAAGTGCGGGTCGATCCACGATTTGAAGTCCAAGTTGCAGCCGACGACGTACGTGTGCTTGTTGATGGTTGTTATCGTCCAGGCAAAGAGAAAGGCAATCCATTGTTCCAAAGATATGAACCAGTGGCCTTTTTTATCCGCGGTCTTACCCCACAACAGCATCTTCAGCAACCCGAAAAAGCCATCGACGTCGTTGTGGGAGTGGCCTACGGGCAGACGGTGTAGGTAGATCTCTTTGTACAGCCCGTGGTGAACCAGGATGCAGAAGAAGGCGAAAACATGCCGGTTCCAGTTTTCCGACCCTCCGTCCATTTGCACGTGGCATGTTTGCCGAAAGTGCCGCTCCGTGTTCTCCACCACATACCGTAGCAGAATATTGAGCGTCGTGAGGCACATGTTCACGTCTTTGCCAGGAACCCATGGCATAAGTAAACACATGCACAACACCGTGCCGTGCATCACGACTGCTTGCAGATGAAGGTGGAAGAAACTTCCAGCTTTGTCGCTCATCGCCTTGACCTTCACGGGGAAGTGCGGACAAACGGTGTTGTTGTTTGCCGCCCCGTCGAAACAATACGAGTCACTGATGCCGAACTGGTTGGCACTATCAGCACGGGTGTTATTGTACTGAGCTCTCTCATTTCGATAATCACTCCGGTGCGCGTCGTTAAGCGTCTTCCAGTCCTCCAGGTCCTCCAAGTCCTTTACAGCACGGCGCTGCTTCGTCAAGATTTCGCATGTCGTGCACTTACCTGCACAATCCTTCCGCTTGCGCATGGTAATATGCTTCGCGCGGAGGTACTCGCGCAGATACTTGCGAAACTGCGTGATTTTAACCTGATAAACGCCGCGACGCATAAGCTTGTATGCGGCATAACAATCGGCTGGTCGGATCGGATTCATTTGGAGTTTGCCGTTTTGAGGTTGTGGCTCCGCCAACGGCAACAGCTCGTGAGCAGCGTACTCCAAGAAATAAGTCCAGTTCAGGTTCGTCGGGTCGTTGTACAGCGTCAAATTCCTCTTCCTTGTGCTCTCCAGCATGCCGCCCCCACACACGTGCGCGTGCCACTTGAACCATGTGCTTTCGGGAATAAAGTGCAGTCGTCGAAACGCATCCTTGCAGACTTTCTTGCCCAGGAACGTCAGCGAGTCGAACATCTCTATTTCAAGCTTCTGCGAACCGGGCTTGAACCTACGCGCACGAGTGAGCTCCGCGACGATGTTCTCCTTGAACTGGCGTTTAGCGTAGACTTCTCACGTAAGTACGCCTGCACGGGACGATACTCGAATTGGGACAGACAGCGCCTCCCACACCTGCATTCGTTGGCGGGGTCCATCAGATCCCCGATCTTTGTCACGCTTTCCGCAGTATTGTTGGGCCCATATCCCGACGTTTTGGATTCTGCTTCCGGTTCGGAACGCTTCGCCTTTCTTGGGTTGATGGTTTTCGTCTTGCATATAAAGTCTTCCACCGTTTCATAGTAATAATCTTCTGAACCAGAAGAATTAGACGAAGCGCTAAGCTCAGATTCGCCTTCAGAGCACGACGAGCATAACATATTTCCTTCCTTCCCGCTTTAGCGACTTGGCGCCTTCTCAAATGTTTAAGCTTCAAAGTTTCAAAACTAATGACCGGCGCGACGTTCCAGGCGTTCGAGCGTTTGATTGCCTTTCAATCGTCACATGTAGTCAGATCGCACTAGTCACATCACTAGTGCGATCTGATTTCGCACTAGTCGCGCGACTAGTACGGACTAGTGGCGTGAGTAGTGCGTTAATAGTGTGGTACTAGCGCGGTACTCGCGATATGCTATCTTTAAGAGTTGATTTTCACTATCGCAAGTATACTTTTCTGTGGACACAACTTTTTATCTTCTTTCTTCTCACTTACCATACTCCTACGTAATCATGTCTGACGAAAAGCTCTTTGGTGAAGGCTTCAAAGCGCAATCGGTGGAAGACCTTGACAACAGCGGCACACAAGAGGTCCGACACTGCGCCAAGATCCTTAAACGCTTGTTGACGGACGAGCAGCTGCAAACGATTTTCCCCATTTCGGGGAACAAAAGTCAACTGTCCGGAACGGGGTTGGAGGTGTTGCTCACTCCCGATATCATTGAGAACTGTTTTGAACACTACACGCCGGCCGACGCGGCGTGTTACCGCAACCTGGCGTCGTGGCAATTTTTGAAATCGGTGACGCAAACCCAGTTCGTGGAAAAGCTGGAGGAGGCGGAGAAACGAGGCACAAAACCAGGATTGTTTGATATTTTCAACAAGGGGGACGCGGCGGAGAAGAAGGAGGAGGCGAAGAAGGAGGGCGAAGGGGAGGATGAGGACGAGGATGAGGACGACCAAGAGGACGACCAAGAGGACGACCAAGAGGACGAAATTGAGATCCACTGCGCACAGCCCGCCGCAGAGGACCCAGAGAAGAAGTACACGACCTTCGCAACTAAGAACGGTTTTGAGGTGATGTACAAGCTGGACGAGGACGGGGTCCAGCAGCCCGCTGGACTCGAGAAATCGGACGAGGACAACGACCGGTTGGTTAATCTGCGATATTTCTGTGTGATTCAGCTTTTTTCTCAGGAAAAAAATAGGGAAAGCAAGGAAAGCGTTCATCGATGGACGCTTTTCTTAAAAACAGTTTAAAATACTCAAGTTTCAGTAATAAAATAAAGAAAGAGTTCATCGATGAACGCTTTTCTTTAAACCGGTAAAAAAATCCTGTTTCTTTAGCAGTGTTTTTTTAAAAAGCGTTCATCGATGAACGCTTTTTAAAAACTCATCTCTTTTTACATCTGTTTCAGGACAGTTCTTGAAGAAGTGTCCTAAGGAAATCTGCAAGAGGTTTAAAAGGTTAAAGATCTCAGTGTTAAATATGTTTAAGAATATCTTTGCGCAAGCATCCACCAACTCTCAATTGCTTAAGCAAACTATACAACACCGCATTTGAAGTCAAAAAGAGCTTTATAATTACCTTTGCGCAAGCTTCTAAATCTGCTTAGTGAAGATTTTTGAGAATGTCTTTACGCAAAGATCTTTGCTTTAAAGATCTTTGCGCAAGCTTGGATCCACTTACTTTCATTTGCTTTTAAAGTATTGAACTTTGCGACACCGCAAAGTCTAAAGAAACTCTTCACAGACACCTTTGCGCAAGCTTTTAAATATTCTGCTTGCTAAAGATGTTTGAGAAAGTCTTTGCGCAAAGATCTTTGCTTCAAAGATCTTTTCGCAAGCTTCCACCAACTCTCAATTGCCTAAGCAAACTTTGCGACAAAGTCTAATGAGCTTTAATACCAACATCTTTCCACAAGCTTTTAGTTCTGCTTGTTAAATATGTTTAAGAATGTCTTTGCGCAAGTTGCGTCCACCAACTCTCAATTGCTTAAGCAAACTATACGACACCGCAAAGTCAAAAAGAGCTTTACCTTTAATAATATCTTTGCGCAAGCTTTTAAATCTGCTTGGTGAAGATGTTTGAGAATGTCTTTACGCAAAGATCTTTGCTTTAAAGATCTTTGCGCTTCAAGCATCCACCAACTCTTATTTGCTTTTAAAGTATTGAACTTTGCGACACCGCAAAGTCTAAAGAGCTTTACAGTTATCTTTGTGCAAGCTTTTAAATATTCTGCTTGCTAAAGATGTTTGAGAAAGTCTTTGCGCAAAGATCTTTGCTTCAAAGATCTTTTCGCAAACATGAACCACCAACTCTGGATTGCTTAAGCAAACTTTGCGACACCGCAAAGTCTAAAGAGCGTTACAAACCTCTTTGCGCAAGCTTTAAAATCTGCTTGTTAAAGATGTTTGAAAAGTCTTTGCGCAAAGATCTTTGCTTCAAAGATCTTTGCTTCAAAGATCTTTGCTTCAAAGATCTTTGCTTCAAAGATCTAAGTTGCTTCAAAGATCTTTGCTTCAAAAATCTTTGCAACTCGCAATTGCATTTAAAGCAAACTCTGCGAAACCTTAACAAAGAGCTTTGAGAGGATCTTTGAAGCGCTTCCCGAAGCTTCTAAGTCTGCTAAGTCCGCACTCTCACCTTCAAAGCGGCTTCTTAACACTTAAAGGGCGAATTGATATACTGCTCATACTGATACTGTTTTCAGTTTGGTGTCGCATACGTTTTGGGGCATATCTCGCGTTCTACTTATCCATTCGTGTCCCTACTTCGCGCGCCTAACAAAGTACACACTCAACTATCTACTCCACATCACGGCTTACACCTAGAGCACGCGAGCATACATGTATGTCGCT
The DNA here is from genome assembly GCA_001247695.2 of Cymbomonas tetramitiformis. NCBI lineage: Eukaryota > Viridiplantae > Chlorophyta > Pyramimonadophyceae > Pyramimonadales > Pyramimonadaceae > Cymbomonas > Cymbomonas tetramitiformis. The sequence goes on along the minus strand of LGRX02035579.1, from coordinate 19,599 downwards.
AGGTTGGAGTGCATGCACGCATTCCTACCTACCCGCGCTTCGTCACCGGGTAGGCCTACGTAGCATATGAAGCACCATATACATCATGAACTATGCATGATTACACGCATATGCTCTGCCAATATATATGCAATATTCATATCATTAGTAGAGGACTAGAGGTGCGTTTGCAGTTGTTTTGACCTCCGTGTGTACATGCGTTACAATCAGACAGGGGGGAGCAGGGGGGCGGGGGCTCGACCGACAATCAAGAACCCCCCAGGCATATATATATATCGATGTGTGGTCGACTCAAGGATGATGAATCAAAGATGACGATGAGCGAGGTCGAGGGTAACTTTGCCGACATGAGATGAGAGCATGCGACTTACCAGCACAATTACGGCTGTACAACTTAGGGTTTCGCATACTAGAACTATTACATAGTAGACAAGGAATACTACTTTATTTCTCCGACTGTCGTGAGGTTCCAAGAACTTGAAGGATGACTCAGGGTACCAGGACCCCAGGAAACGCGTTGGCCCGTAGAACACGGACTGAAGTCGCTGAAAACGCTGGGGTTGTTGCAGCACAAAACACTGAGATCCAGGTCGGAACGCGAATATTCAAACCAGGCCGTGGCAACTCCGGGGGTCACAAAGGACAAGTGCAGTCGATAAAGAAGGGCGTGACGGTTTATCATGTATTATACGAAGATGGTGACGAGGAGGACCTGGATGCCTCGCAGCTATTGCACGTCTTATTCCAGCGTTGTCCTGACGATCATGATAGCTACACGGAAACTTTCTTTGAAGCGGTTAGGACACCTACTATCGGCGACAAAATTTCAAAGCGATTCGGGGCCATTTATTCGAGGGGTACTATTACTTCGAGTTATGTCGAAGCAGAGATCTTCTGGGTGAGATGGAATGATAAAAAACTCGAGGACTTCGACCGGGAGACTATTCAGCAATATCTACTCCCCACAGATTCACGTGGAATTTTGGTCGAGATCATCGATAAGGACGAGGTCGCTGGCACCTGTTCTTGTAGGTGGAAAGGCAAAAGCGGCATCACAACTGAGAAAGCTGACTCCTTACCGCCAGCGATTCTTTTCGAGTTTGAGCAAAAGCGACAACGTGAAGCACAGAAAGGCACTAGGTATCCTCCTCATCCACACCTTGCTTCAAAGAAGCGTCCGCTTGGAGATCTGGAAAACACACGGCGTACCTATCTCAACCCGAACCGAAGCACACGGCTCGCTTGGTGTCTGATGCGCAGGACAAAGAAGAGCGCAGAGGGTGGACTCCAACACCTCCTAGTGACGACTTCATTAAAACTCCTACGTATGTTCCTGGCACTGCTTATCGCACCGAATCTGGTGAGCCAGGGTTTATCCATCTCTTAGGCACAGACGCGTCCCCTATCGAGTTCGAGAAGCTATATGTCCCGCGGAGCATTTACGAGAGCATTGCTGCTCAAGCCACCATATATGCTAGACAGGGTATCAAGAAAAAACTGGACGCTCGCTTGAAAATAACTGCAGTCGAGTTTTGCTTTTTGAATCTTGACCCTACCGCGGATAGCTTCGGGAAACGCGACCATACCGTGAAGTGGGCAAGTATCAGTGATGACGAAAAAGATGAGCTCATCGCCTTTTGGCGCTCAAAACTAGATGCACCTGACGTCAAGTTTCTACCTGAGCATATAATTGCGTGGCGTATGTGCACTTTGGTTGCGTATGGTTTACATGGGATCAAATACGACATTAGGCAGTGTTGGTCGAACAGTCTCCTCTTCCAGATTCCTATTCTGAAAGGCTTCATAACGCGCGACCTTTTCAAATGCATTCAAACGTACGTGCACTTTGAGGATAACGAGCAAAATGCGGTTGATGTGTCCGACTGCAGTTTCAAGTATCGGAGAATTTGCCAGCAGTTGAAGGTTATCCTTCAAAAGAATAAGCAGCTATCTCAAGATTATGATATTGACGAAGGCACCCTTGATACGTCTAGTAGGAAGGTGAGGAATTCGACACGCAAACGCCACAAACCTAGCGAGAATATGGGAGTTACGATCAATAAGCTGTGTGATAAGTCAGGGTATTGTTGGAATTGGGAGGAGGAACATACCGAGGGTGATGATTCTACTGCTGGTATTTGGAGGCGGCTAGCGCAACCTGCCATAGACCAGGGTTACAGAGGCTTGATCGGAACCGTCGACTCTCGTTTCCTTGGCCTTGAGATCGTTGAGACCTTGAAAGACCTGGCTGACTTTCGGACCTGCTCGACCTTAGATTCGAAACGCGCTGGAATGCCCTCTGCGGAAATAACAGCTCTCGACAACGATCTTACTTGGGGTGAATACTCGTTTCTTTATCGGAACGGTATGGAGATAGCTTGCTGGGCGGACCACAATGTGGTGCACGTTTTGCAAAATGCTTTTCCGCCCGGATGGCGCGGGCACGTTATTCGCACGGATATGCAGCAAAAGTCCTCACAGGTTTGGATGGAGGTGCCTTATTCCCTGCAACACTACAATCAGGAAATGGCGGGCACTGATACCAACGACCAACGTATGAAAAATAATAGTTCGACAAAGGGGCGAAAGTATGTGAGACAGCCCACGAAAATGGTTTTATATGCTTTGAACTTGAACACCAACGGTGGTCACTTGCAGTATCAAGAGGAGCACTGCGGTGAAACTTGCTCGTCTGCTTTCCCAAAGTCCGACTATTTGGCAGATGTGGTTTTAGCATACATGAAGGAGAGTATTGCGTCTGGAGTGTCCCTGAGGACGTATGGTAAACACCATCTTGAGGGATGAGATGTTGAAGTCGGTGAGTTTGATGACGAGGATGAGGAAGATATTGAAGTCCGTGAGTTTGTTGACGAGGATGAGCAAGTAGAGGAAGGCAGTGACGAGGATTTGCCGAGGGTGGTGCGTGAACCGGTGAATCAAGACGATGGTGCGGATTGTGACCTCCTTACACCGCCTGCGCGAACACCCAGGAGACGCCGGTGTGCCGACAACGAGTCAACTGGGGTCCCTTGTGTTTGCGTGTATTGCAACCTGGACGTGTTCAACGGCACGGTCAACTCCAAGACCTGCTCAGTGTGTGGCACATGCCGGCATGACGTTTGTGCCGGCCAACCTGAGTGCCCGCGTTGTTTTCTGAGGGTTGATACCAATCCTATTCCAACATCTGGTGAAGGCAATGCCCACGTGATCTGTCCAGTTGTTGAAGAGGTGGGCGCAGCCCGGCCAACGAAGAAGCGCAAGCCAACGGCAGGCAGTGTTTCAGAACCACGTCCGCAACAAAGTATTGCAGGTCACTTTCTTCAAAGGGTAGACACCCGAGGCGGTCGTGACTGTGTGGTTTGCAAAAAGTTGCTGAACAAGCGGGTGCAGTGCCAGTGGTTTTGCATGAAGTGCAAACAGGTCAACAAAGCAGAACGAACTTGGGGGAGCACGATGCATGAGCAGTGTTTTGCCAAGCATAAAGTGCATGCAGAGCTCTACGAAGGCAGCACAAAGACACGGTCCAGTGCCGTGGGAGCGGGAAGTAGTGCAAGTGCAGCGCAGGTGGTGCAGATATCTGAATCTGGAAAGATTTGGCAAGTAGGTGAGCATAAGCTAGAGAAAGTGATGGAAAAAACATGCCGTGATTGTGTGAACTGTGCCGAAAGGAAGCAAGTACAGACTGGGGATGTTGACGAGGAAGAGGGAGAGAAGCAGGAAAGTGAGTCGGGTGGGGATGATGTTGACGAAGAGGATGGGGGTGAGGAGGTAGATGAGGGAAAGGAAGAAGGTGAGGAACCGGATGGTGAGCAAGATGGTTAGGAGAAGGATGAGGAAGAGGAGGACGATGAGGAGGAGGATGCAAAGTTTGACTTTGAAAAGGAGTCGGACGAGGTTCGTGAAACACGTGAAGATCGGAAGCGGAAGAGACAGGAAGTGGCGGATTGGTTTGCGGCGGAGGACGCGGGGCAACATGTCCCAAATGGAAAGAAGCAGAAAGCGAGTCTAACTAAGCAGAGGAAGGAGATGGGGAAGCTACGTCAAGAGTTGCAGGCCTTTGAGGAGGAGGATGCCGCTTACGCGGCTTGGCTTTGCGACAAGGAGAAACAGAAGGATGAGCAGGACATGGAGGACGGCCCGGCCCCCTGCGCGGAATGGATGAAGCCTTGGGTTGGGGTGTCGCGAGGGAACCCGGACTACGAAGGGTTGCGACAATGGAAGATGGCAGGCGGAACGCTCCGAAATGGAACACGGCAGAAGGCACCGGTGAAGGAGAGCATTGAGATTGGGCAGTTCTTGAAGATGAATGAGGAGGCGTTGAAACCTGGTGTACGGCATCATGTGCACAATATTGTGTCCGTGGAGGTGCCGAAGGTGGTACCGGTGAAGAGCCAGAAGACGACGCGGGGCACGAAGGTGAAGGATGAGAAGGTGGAGTACATCTTGGAGTTAATCCATCAACACGGACACGACGAGTCTGAGAAGTTGTTGGTGTTGACATCGGTTGCCATGAACTCCCAAGACATCCCGCTGTTGCAGCTGTACTTCGGCGAAGCTCTCGGGGCCATGGACGTCATCACGCACAACGCGGCGGAAGATAAGTTTTGTGTGGCGGCGGTCATCACGGATGTTCCGTGGGGGCATGAGAGCAAGACCGGGTACAACACGAAGGTGGATTGGGATGCGTTCGCAGTCAAGTTGGACGAGCTGTGCGCGACCAACGATGGCATGTCTGAGGATCATAAATACGCCGATCTGGGGGAAAACGACGGAGACACCATTGTGTGTGCCTTAGGCGACAGTGAAGCCCTTCGAGCTTTGGAGGCGGGCTGGAAGGCGTTGAAGCACCCGGTAGGATCGATGTAACACTTGTTGCTTTGAAGGCACCCTTTTATTTTTGCTTTTTTTTGTTACGTTTCTGAAAGGGAGGGAAAAGGGGGGAAGGATCACAGGTGTACAAGACAATGCCGGGGTACATCGTGACGGAGGGGAACCGCAACAACGCGACTTTCACGAACACGCCAAAGTCCGTGGGACACCAGTACACGACTTTTGCACGGAAGCTGGAGGCTCCGAAGTTGGACTTCAAGACCAGCATCCAAACCAGGGGGCAGCAATGTAAGGACCTTGACTTTGATTATTACCCGGTGAATTGTTGGACTGGAAACATTTTGCGTGCCCTAAGTTACCAAGAGGTGAAGGCTTTTGAGAAGGCCTTGGAAAGGCACCTGGCTGAGAGCTGGGAACCAAGCTGGAAGGAATTGGATGAGGAGCAGAGGATGGACATCGTTGAGACCGAGGTAGAACATCAGGCACGCCCTTTCCAAGCCGTTCAAGTGCAGGATACCTTCAAGCACGATTGCGCCGTAGTGGGATGCTTGAAGGGCGGTAAGCCCTGCGAAGCATGGCAAGACCTTGGTGGTGGGACAGAAAAAGGTGGAGCTCATGGAGCTGTTGGTGGAGCGGTACACAACCGACATCGACATGGTGGTGCTGGACCCGTTCATGGGAAGTGGTGCGTGTCATTGTGGATGCATTGGTTTTGCCGCGAGGGACACGCCGGGGTATTGAATGATGTTAAGTGTTCCGCAGGAACCACTGGGATTGGAGCGCTTCGCATGGGACGCGCCTTCATCGGCGTGGAGAGGAAGCGTGCAAACTTCATGAGCGCGGTGCACTATTTATCTCACGCGGTGTTCTGCTGCGCGAAGCGCCATGTGGGGTCTCTTGGATTGAGTGAGCCGTACCAGAAGATGAAAGTGACAAACGTGAAGTAGAACATCGAAAGTTAGTGAAAGTTAGTTAGGGATCTTGGCGGGGAAAGAAGTATGTTTTGAACCTAACTGGGGGGCCGGCCACCCGGACTTGTGGTTAGTAGTGGTCCGCGAAAGCACGTGAAAAACCAATGGAGAACGTAGTTGGTCAATGCACGAAGACGAGTAGGCGATGGGGCGAAGGGCACTAGAAAAGGTGAAGTCGTGTTAAACTCTGGAGGCAAAACATGCGCGCCGGTAACTTTGTTTTGAATATTGTTTTGAAGCCGTATATTTCATGTGATGTTAAGAGCGAAAAGTTTATTTATAAACGATGACGGAAATATTTCCTTTAGCACATTTAGGGTGTAAGTTGAATCAGCGTGTTATAAAGGTTTGTTTAATGGATGACGGCAAGCTTCGAGATTTGCACCCACGGAATAAACACTTACACACTTTTCTACGGCAAGAAAATAAGCACATAAAATATACCAGTCCACAATGACGACAACTTTTAATATACGAAAGACTAGTGGCTGAATGTAAAGTTTATCTACAAACCACACACGGCTTACATTTTATACAAACAATTTCTTTAAATATTTCCAGTCTAAACAAGCTATAATGTTCGCCTACGTCTCACATCGGCATGAGGTGCAAAGCTGCTCGAAATGTTCAGAGTTTCTGAACGGCCTAGAACAGTTACACCTCGGCTGATCCCAGCGGCGGGGACAAACGAGCATGATGAAAAGCGTCCAATGACAGCCCGGAGTCCCGCCAGGAATGTCTGCTGGGACAATCATGGTCCGCGGCGTAGTCCACTCGTTACCAGCACGGTCGGGGTAGTCTCCTTCGCGCGCCATCAGTTCAAAAACTAAATGCGACCGGGTGCGACGGACGAAGCGCCAACTGGCGAACCCGGCGTCTCTTCTTCCACGTTCCATGTTGCGCACGTTGTAATGAGTCGAAAGGCGCCACTGCTCAAGTCGACAGTCATTGCAGCGCAAGTGTTGAATGTGGTGGGTTGCAATCATCTCACGGTCATGAGGTCCGGCAAGAAAGTAGTCAACAAACTTGTAAACGGAAGGCATGTTGTCGTGAGACTTTTAATTGTGCGGTGTAGGTTTTTAAGGGTTTGCGCGTTTAATGTTTTTAGTCCGCGTTTGTGTTGTATTTAAGAGAAGTCCTGGCGCGCGCCGTAAACTCGAGTTCGTGAGCTAGCGGTTGTAGGTTGTTTTATGCCTGGAAGAAGATAAAAAAAAACGGGGCAAACACAAAAAAAATAGGGACGAAGTGAAGAAAAAATTTTCCTGAAATTGCAAAGAAATCGGGGTTTTTTGAAGAAAATTCAAAATTTTTAGAAAAACCCCCCAAAAGGGCATATAAAACTAGAAAAAATAAATGGGGTTCATCGATGAACCCCCAAAAACATATTTCATAAAAATCAGACGTATAAAATGTGATTTTGCTACCGAGTTTCGAAAAAAAATTTGAAGCTTGAGAATGCGTGAAATATTGTACAAGTTCAATGGAAAATTTATGTTTTCTTAACACAAAAAATCCCATAAACCTTCCTTAATTCAGGCTGACAAAGATGATGTTTTTAGTGAAAATCAGGAATATTTCTTAAACCCTAAAACAACCGGAAAATGAAATAAAATTACATTCAACTCGGGAAAATCTTAAACCCTAGATTCGGTCAAATTTTCAATTTTTTTCAGGGCCTCCCCTTGTAAAACTCCCCAACATCCAAAAAGGCCAGAAATTCATATAAAACTAGAAAAAATAAAAGGGGTTCATCGATGAACCCCCAAAAACATTTTTCATAAAAATCAGACGTAAAAAGTTTCATTTTGCTACCGAGTTTCGAAAAAAATTTTGAAGCTTAAAAATGCGTGAAATATTGTACAAGTTCAATGGAAAATTTATGTTTTCTTAACACAAAAAACCCCATAAACCTTCCTTAATTCAGGCTGAAAAAGATGATTTTTTTCGTGAAAATTAGGAATATTTCTTAAACCCTAAAACAACCGGAAAATTAAATAAAATTACATTCCACTCGGGAAAATCTTAAACCCTAGATTCGGTCAAATTTTCAAATTTTTCAGGGCCTCCCATTGTAAAACTCCCCAACTCCCAAAACTCCCAAACTCCCCAATTGCGTTTGGTGCCTTTCGGTGCGGAGTCTCTGGGCCCATCCGTGGCGCGATCCACATTCCCTTTTTCCTTCAAACCTTCTCTGGCTGACATCTCCTGATAGTCTGGTCGCCGGGACTGCGCATCCGGTACTACCAAACAGCGCCCTGGCACGTGCTCCATCTGATGGACTCCTACCTCTACCAAGTCCTCGTACCAGCGAGCCTGACGTCGGCTGAGCTCCCTAGCTGGGGCGAAGAGCCACTGGAGGGGTTTGTGGTCTCCCATGAGCTTAAATGATGTAAAAATCAGATAATGTCTCCAGGTGACCGTGGTACAATGATGGATGGCACAAAGCTCCCGTTCCCCAGCGTGATAGTTCTGCTCAGCGCTGGAGAACTGCCGGCTTTCAAAGGCCAAGGGCTGCAAGCCTCGTCCCTGATCCTGCATGAGTACACCCCCTAGTGCTACTCCACTGGCATCTGTCTGTACGAAGAAGGGTCTGGAACCGTCTGCTGCGCCCTTTTGATCGGGTAGGGCCAAGGCTGGGGAGGAGATCAAAGCAGTTTTTAGCTGTTTAAATGCTGCCTTTTCATTCTCGCCCCAGGTCCAGTCCACGCCGGATTTGGTGAGGCGGGTCAATGGGTACGCGATATCTGCGAAGTTCTGGATGTACCTTCGGTAGAAGCCGCACATGCCCGGGAACTGTCGCACGTGTGTGACAGTTTCTAGGTCTGGCCAATCGCGTACCGACGCAACCTTATCCTGCTGTGGGCGGCATCCATCCCGATCTACCACATGCCCCAGGAACCGGACTGATCGTTTGCACAGTTTGACTTTCGACTTTTTAAGGTAGACGGCATTCTTTCGACACGCCTCCAAGACCTGGCGGAGGTGGTCGAGGTGTACCTCATGGGCGCTCTTACCCGGAACCTCAGCCGAGAAAATCATGATGTCATCTACAAATACTCTGCAAAAGGGTAGGTGCCCGAGGTACTGTTGCATCATCCTTTGCCAGGTACTTGGGGAGTTTGACAGTCCCATAGGCATGACCAACCACTCGTACGCTCCAAAGTGCGTAGTCATTGCGGTTTTCTCCACGTCCTCTGCTTTCATAGGAACCTGCCAAAATCCCCAAAGGGCATCCATCGTAGAGAAGACGGTAGCCCCTTGTAGGCCATCTGAGAGACTCTGGACATCTGGTAGGGGGTACTTATCCTTGACTGTGATCTCATTGATCTGCCTGTAGTCAATGACTAGACGCAACTCTTTGGGATTACTCGGCTTGGGGACCATCAGCACGGGGCAGCCCCACGGAGAGGCCGAGGGTCGTATGTACCCTTTGGCTAAGAGCTCATCTAGTTGTTGCCGGAGTTGCCGCAACTCCTCCTGCGACAACTTGTACCCTCGCCGGTGCAAGGCGTTCCCACTCCAATCTGGCCTGAGCCGGATGCCGGACTTGAACTCCCTTGACTGGACTGATTCTGGCAGCTCTGTGCAAATGACATCTGCGAACTCCTTTTCCAGGTCCCTAAGCTGCTGCCAGATCTCCGGCGACACCGTCTCGTCTATCTCGTCCTCCGGCGGTTCCGGGGAGGCCTGAGCAGTCTGTGGGGCTGGCGGCGGGGTAGTGCCTGGCGGGACGGCCGGTACCGGCGGGTCTGTGGTCTGCGGAGCTGGCGGCGGGGTAGTGTCTGGCGGCACGACTGGTGCCGAGGCTCGCGACTTCTGACTCTGAGGGCTCGGGACGGTGGGGACTTTTGGCCCCGGCGGCCGCTCGGCGGAGGGGCCACTTTCAGCACCAGGCTGACCGACTGCTGCGACCTGGTCACGCCAACGCACTCGCTTACGCCGTGCTCGGGGTCGTCGCTCCGCGACCAGACCCCGGCCCTGCCGGAGCGCCGCGGCTGCTTGAGCGTGCCAGGTGGGTGGCTTACCAGCCGCGTGGTCCTCTATCGCCTGTCTACGCACCGCTGGCGGAAGCAACGCAAATGCTCCGTTTGCCTCCTGTTTGCTAGCGAAAACGCTGAGAGGGTCAGGATGATCCCCGGCCTCGTCGACCGTACTCGCAAATCCCTGTGGTCTAATATCCTCGACCACCGCCCCCACTCTCTGCAAATGACACGCTCCTTCCACGTCACTGTAGCCGGACTCGGAGCTGTCCGAGACCAACCCTCCCGGCCCCTCAGACTCCTCTGCTCCGTCCGGCACCGTCGCGCTGGGTCGCACGCTGACTTCACTATTCTCGGACCCGGAGGAGGGTTCTGACGCTAGGCCTGCTACAACATCGTTGGGGGAATCTTCGTCGGAGTCTCCCCCCCCCTTGTTGCAGGCCAACGCGCCAAAAGTCCCATCGGGGCCGAGGTAGACGACGAAAGCTTGCTCCTCTTTGTTTCGGAGGGTCCGCAGGTCCCGGCGAGCTCGACGTTGGCTCAAAAGGACTCCCTGTACCAGTGCCATTGCTGTGTCCTTGGACCGACTGGGGTCCGGGGACCCCGGCGAACAGCCGGTGATGACGACCTCTTCCCTGCCCTTGGTGAACCGGACCGAACCCCAGTTCTTATAATCCAGTGTAACCGGGGAAAGGTTCGCCAGCCAAGGGCCTCCCAGGATGACATCCACCTTGAGGTCGAGGGGCATTACCCGAAGCTCAACCTGCTGGCCGTAAGACCCCTTCGACGTCTCAGCAAGGAGCTTGGGCCTGATGCAGGAATTAGCATCATATGTGGTGCCGTCAGCCACTCGAACCCGCATGGCTTGCTCGTGGCGCACCGGCTTGACGCCGGAGAGCTTCTGCAGTGTACTCTTTGCGATAATATTGGTGGATGCTCCCGAATCCACCAACACCTTGACTCTGACGCCCGCAATCCAGGCCCAAAACAGCAACAACGTCGGTGTGCGACTGTGCCTGTCGAAACTCCTCGGGCGCGCTCCCATCGAGGACACCGCTGCCAGGGACTCACACCAGCTCGGACTGATATCGCCGTCCTGCATTATGCAGTCCAGGCGGGTGACTGACGTTTCTGCGTCGGAGTCACAGTCCGGGAGGCAGTAAGTACATGCGTCCGCTAGCAGGCCGATGGCGACTGCTTTCTGGACTGCACTGCGCTCCGGGAAGTCTGGGGGGGACACCGCGACTTGGACTGACGCTGCAGCCAGTTTAGCCGCTATGTGCTTTCTGACTTGCTCGTCCCGGTGCATCAGCTCATTGTCTTGCTGAAGTTCCCTATTCTCCCTTTCCAACTCCTCCTTTACGAAGGCGTGGAAGTCCGCATGGCGTTCTGTTGAGGTAGAAGCCGGGTCCCTACCCTCCAACTCGCACTTGCGCTGCAATCGAGAGGTTCGAAGCGCCTTGTCTTCAGGAGTTAGCCATGGTCTGCGTTTCGGGCCCAAGGCCTGGCGAGCCCTGCTTCGGGTCAACCACGGCCGACTGGGCTTTGAAGTCCTCTCTGGTGGTGAGAGTTCTTCTCCCTCGGCAGGCTTGGGCTTGGCCACGCGAACGAACCGTCCGAACTCCTGATCCAAGATGGCTTTGCGTCGGCGATTGAACTCGCGCACCCTGACGAGCCGCTTTAAGCGCTTATCTAACTCTTCTCGATTCAACTGGGGCTTACTAGTCGTGGGTCCAAGCTTCTGGCTCATCCGCCTTTGACCTGCCCTCCAAAGCGCAAGGGACTTGACCGGTCGGACCTCTGACTCCTCCAGCTTTAGATACCTTTCTAGCGTCCTGATGGCGGAACGCAGGCGAGCACTTGGCTGCTGGGCCTGAAAGGCTTTCCTAACTCTGGGGGGTAAACGCTGAGCCCTGAACTTCCAGTGCCCGCGAACTCTCGCAACATCCGACCCCTGGTTCTCCAGGTGCTGTTGGTAGACTGCCCGTGGCTCAACTGTGTGGCTCGACCGGTTTTTATCCCGGGTGTCCGCACCAGTGATCCAACAGAGCAGCTCCCACGGCTCCTCGGGACGTGGAACTGAGGCGGTTGCTGGGGTTCTGGCGGACTTCCAGAAGTTCGCCTGCTCTCTCTGAATGCGTTGCTCGACCTGTTCCCGCTCAGGAGGCTCTGGGCTTCCCGTGCGGGTGGCGGCTAGCATATCCAAATCTTCCTGCTTATACTCCTTGACTCGACTCTGGCTCTTGAGGTGGCGCCTGGCGCTGCTACTAAGGTGTCTCCCACACCTTCTCCACCTATCACGCAGCACCTGCATCGCTGTGGACGCCGGCGCGGGGCTCTTTTGTCCCCCTGACCCCGCAGTGACGGGGCCCGCGCCCTTTACTGCGGGGAGGACGCCCCGGGCTGGGGAGCGTCCTCCTGGACAAAATCCAATCCGATGGCAGCCAAAGCTTCATCCACCGAATCGTCCCCTATCAACGCCAGGGTATCCTATAGGAGGCACTTGGCCCACTCCTTCGGTCGCAGCTTCGCCTGCGGACAATCGCGGGCATAATGGTCCATGCTCTTGCACAGACGGCAGCCCTCGTACTCTGGGGAGCCGAGTCGTTGCCCTGTGGGTGTCGGAGTGCCAGCGGATGTCGCCAATGTCTCGCGGGCAGTCGCGGTGCCAATGTCTCGCCTGCTTCGCCGCGCACGTCGAGTGCTGGCAGAGCGGTATAGTCTGTCCCGTCCCACTGTGAAATGCCACAAACTTAGAGTCACTCTGGGACCAGTTCCCGCCCCCTGCGAGCGGGGAAGCCGCGAAGCGATGCTTCATCCCCGGCCGCGGGTGGTGAGGCTTCTCCGCGCGGGGAGTATACTGATAGGGTTTGCTGATCGGGCCATAACATACGCGTCACTTATCCAATCGTCTTGTAATTTTGTGGCACGTGTAGAGGAGTGCAATGCCGTCATTTCAAGCTATCGAACGTACGGTCAGTTTCCAGTGCAATCGGAATTTTCGCTCGGATTGAAACGTATCGAAAAAGACTATGAGAACCGACGAGCCGGAATGAGGGTCAGAGCCGAGCTGGACCGAAACCGATGGCACCGCCCGCAGGGCGGTATCATGCCAAACCGGAACCGATGAGACCGCTCGAAGGGCGGTCCCGGGACCGACGGTACCGCCCGAAGGGCGGTATCGGATTGAACCGGGCTCGACGGGACGATTCGGAGAGCGGTCTCGTCCCCGACGGCACCACGCACTACGGTCTTAACGAGTCCGGATATGTCCCAGCTTGAGACACTGGGGTGGCCGGGCGTGATTCGAGCCAGCCACCTCGACTCACGCCCAGTAGCGACACATACTGCACAGCATGAGCATATCAGGCATATCATATGAACATAAGAAAGCATTTCTGATCATCTGGCAGTGCACTATCACCTTCAGCGGAAACGCGGATGTCAACCGTGTCTACGTTTCCGCCGCGGGGCTCGAAGCGGGTGGACCAAATGACCAAATGAAACACAGATGCGCACATACAATGTTGAAAATATGTTTCAGTTGTTGTTATTAGTATTTCTTAGCTTTCCCTTCGGCAGGATACCGAAGGGAATGCCGTAGGTTTTGCGGATGCAGTTTCCCGTTTCCGCCATTCCCGCTTCCGCCACACGAAGCGGAGAATCCGAAATCTGCTTCGAGTCACCGAATAATATGTGCGGGGATGCTTCCTATCGTTCATGATACCTTCGAGTAAACATTATTTCTTTCTAATATATCGCGAATACTTCAATCTCTTCACTAATCTACCCTGCTGCATTAAGTTTTCACAGTGTTAACACCGTAAGGGCGAATTCGTTTTTAGCAGTATGGGATTAGTATGAGCGCGGAAACATTCATAACTGCCAGGGTAGTCAACTAGTGGATATTTATGAAGTATTAGTGTCCATATTGGGGACTTGGGTGAGGTGCCATCTGACCCTTCAATGTCCATTAAACTCGGTATATCGAGTGGGGGACTTTGTGGAAAGTGCAGGGGTGTTCTGTTGGCAGGTGACAAAAGCGTGGTCTATGGAGAGTGCTCTAACGGCTTCAAATTAGGGATATGGTATTTTTTTTCATTGACATACACCATGGTACGTCATCGCCCACTCATAGCATCAAGTCAATGGTGGTGGCATGTGCATGGTGCATGCCCAAAAATGCCCCCAGCAGTTGTGTCAGCCGGTTCAACAGAATTTCCTTAAGAATGGTGATGTTTACCCTAAAACCCCGCCCCAAAACCCTAAAAACCCTAAACAAGTTTAGGAGAAAAGCTGGCTGACCCTGGAATCTCTATTTTCTTATAGGTCGACACTGTATATTCATGTGTGCACATATGGTGCGAGTGATGATGATTCGGTGCCATATCATCCGCCACCTAGTTCCATGATATAAGGTATGTGAAGAATCGTGGCAAATGGATGTCTAGAACTTGAGTTATTGCCGAAAACGTGAAAATAAGTTCCTGGAAAACATGATACGTATGAGCAGTATGGCAATTCGCCCTTAAGGTGTTAATTTGATCAAACGTTTGAGATACAAAATGTCGCACTGCCTACGTGGGCATGTCGCATGGCCTACGTGGAACCTGAAAGTGTCGCATGCGACACGATATGTCTGTATGTACGATCTAGATCTCGCATGCTTGCATGCTTGTATTTATTTACATGCTTGAGCTTTCGGTCTGTCGTCGATGGCTATGATTTTTAGATTCAATGGAATAGAAATGCTTCGCTACTCGCCATCGCCCCTGTCGCTGTCGCTGCCACTTGTCGCTGTCACTTGTCGCCGTGGCAATGTTCCTTCTGACCAACAAGGAATTTACTGCTGCAACATCATCATATTACGACGGAAAGGGGGCAAAATCGGTTTTGTCAGCAAATTCATCATTGGTCGAAATATTAGTAGTGGTATACTTTGCATGTATACTACTGTTCAGTCGGTGACATGGACTACGTCGCCTTCATGGAGTTTGAATTTATTCGTCGCCCTCGCCCGTTTTTCACATTTCATTATTAGTATTAGTATTGTTTTGGTAAATGATATAATATATACAAGCACTCGCCAAGATTTATTTGCGAGCGATCAGATTATGCCGCCTCGAGCTAGGATCGACCCGCCAAGTATCTAACAGCAATTCGACTGATGAACCGATAATTGAGGCTGAGGATGGCCGCCACGTTCCATCCTGAGGTCTTGCCCATTCCTATAAAAATGACGGATGCAGGTAATCTTGCTGTTGA
Organism: Cymbomonas tetramitiformis; assembly: GCA_001247695.2. Taxonomy (NCBI): domain Eukaryota; kingdom Viridiplantae; phylum Chlorophyta; class Pyramimonadophyceae; order Pyramimonadales; family Pyramimonadaceae; genus Cymbomonas; species Cymbomonas tetramitiformis. The sequence goes on along the minus strand of LGRX02035579.1, from coordinate 4,553 downwards.
TGATGGTCCACACACCATACACAAAACGAGCCTGATTCATAGATACTACGAGTTTCATGTCGAATTCCTCGTACCCAACGATCCGGAATATATGCAGTATGATGCGATGCAGTGAGCAGCATCGATCAGCGCACATACGTATTTTAGTGGGGCGGATGTGAAGCATGCACGGCGCCATGGTCACCCGCATATTTATGAACTATCTACAATCGCTTCCGAAATATTCGGGAGCGTCGACATGACCTGACCTACACTGCGCAATCACAGCGGATCGCGTCTTCAGTTGTATTCGCGGCATATCGGTATATGTGAGGCGATGTTGTCATTCCTCAATTGGTGCCAAGGTGCTCGGATACATATACGTCATACGCCCCACGCATCCTTCCTTAATTAGCGTGGTGCCATTATTACTATTAGTGTGCGGATGCTTTAGCCGCCTCTTCGTTGTTGCGGCAAGATACGTTGCGATACAGACGGCACTTTGTATCATCGTTCCATTTATGCTATACATTGTTACATGCGCTAGTTGTAAGATGCGTACGATGACACCGTTTGCATCGACTTACACAGCATGATTCGAAGAGATAGCGTCTGTAACAAATAGATCCTGGACGGCAGCAGGTGGAACCCACAAAAGTCGCAGCAAAATACGACCTAACAGGGGTCACTGTAGATATACCAAGCGGATCGCGACGTTGCCACATTGTGCTGTGAAAGTTGAATCGATCAGCAGACGGGAGACAAGACAATGCTCACGAGTCGTTACCCTGTATGGACTTCAAACCCTCTGCATACCTCGCCGTCCTTCGGAATCCGCGTCAAGCACAATAGAAAACCGTGTCGACTGCTGGGCGGGGACAATCGGATGCTGCGACCGATTTACAGCGCCACCAACAACGAGAATGCGCGATATATATCGGATGAGGTCAGCAGCGATGCCCGTGTAGTTGACATCGCTTGCGATGATACGAAACACGCAGCAACTGCAGCACGCAAAGCTCCATGGCTTCGACAGCGCGCTCCCCAGGGCGAACGATATACATATTTAAAAAATCAATTGAAACATCTCAATCTCCACACTGTATGCGAGGAAGCACAGTGTCCAAACATCGGGGAGTGCTGGAGCGGTCGCACAGGCACTGCGACCATTATGCTTATGGGCGAAACTTGCACTCGGGGTTGCAGATTCTGTGCAGTCAGCACGCATCACGCACCTCCAAATCTGGACCCTGACGAGCCCCACAACACAGCTAAAGCCATTGCCGAATGGGGTATTGATTACGTTGTGTTGACGAGCGTGGATCGCGACGACCTCCCTGATGGCGGGAGCGAACATATCGCAAAGACGATACGCGCATTGAAGTTACTTGCCCCTCAAATAAGAGTGGAAGCCCTCACTCCTGATTTTCGGGGGAATGAAAAATCCATTTCTACCATCGCCAAATCAGGCTTGGAGGTGTATGCTCACAATGTCGAAACCGTTCCGCGCCTTCAGCGCAAAGTGCGAGATCATCGAGCGAGCTATACCCAATCGTTGAGTGTGCTGGAAACAGCAAAACGAGAAAACTCCTCCCTGCTTACAAAATCATCGATCATGTTGGGACTTGGAGAAACGAGCGAAGAAATCAAACAGACAATGCACGACTTGCGTCACGTGGGGGTAGACATCATAACACTTGGACAATATCTTCAACCTACACCTCTGCACTTGCCGGTAGCCGAATACATCACGCCGCAAACTTTCGACTCATTCGGACAATACGCGGAAGAAGATGCTGGGTTCTGTTACGTAGCTAGTGGCCCTCTTGTTCGCTCATCTTATAAGGCTGGAGAGTTTTTTGAGAAAATGCATGGCCATTATCCGAGGTCGCACGATCAAGTTTGACATTAGACCTGCGATCTGTAAAATGGAACGGGTGTGCCGTACAGTTATGCAGTATGGTAGACATTCATTTCATGCTGCTGAAATACAATCTATGCCAGTCTATACCAGCATTCATTACAGTGCATATACCAGATGCACTTGTAATTTCTACGAGTCAGTTCATCCTCCTTATTACACACATGTGCACACAATTAGTATGTGTATTTCAGAAGTATATTGTGACTAGTAAATGTGACGCCAAGTAATATAGAATGGAAACATCACCGTTGATGGCTTGACTTACAATACACAGCGATGCACAACATTTGATACAATCGACAAATAAATATCGCATCGAATCAGAAGGAAAGCTTGTTGATCTTGTTGAAAACATAAATGGGTACCTTTTGGAGTAATTACACAATTTCCCTCTGCAGCATCCGGAATGCACATCCGGAATGCAGACAATTAAGCAAATCAAACAGAAAGAACACCCAAATTAAACACATACAGATTGCAGATATCCATGAAGAGCTCTCTCTCTCTCACTCACTTACACGTTGCACATCTTACTAAGTGGATGACGTTGACGCAAGAGCGGATCATGTATGGGAACGTGCAAGACCGTGATTCAGATCTGCAATGCAGATTCAGTTGTAAGTATAAGGGATGGTGCCAAAATATTTGAAGACTACACATTGCCAGCCAGAGATAAATCCTCGTATGGTAATCGATGAGTTGACTATTATTCAACACCGCCTTCAACACACAATGCGTTCACTACCCCTTGATCACGGTTGATGTCAGCACAGCACAACATAATGGCATGTTCCGCAGTGTCGCATTTTTTAGAGGAACCGGCAAATTTCATATGTCAATCGACATCAAAGTGACAAATCTCTTTAATCCATTCCATTGGATAGTCGAAACTGAATCAAATTAAACTGTATGCGCAAGTCTTGTATATAAAACGGCAACATGTTGTTCCAGAAATGTAAGAAACATCCACTTTCCCGTAAGCGTTTTCGATAACGCTGTGAATAAATTGATACCTTATTTTTAAGGGCCATCGATTCGCAAAATGGGCGGGAAGACTCTTCTACTTTCATTTTTGGGGACATGATTTTGCCCACCTAAAGAACAAAATCAACCACACATGTACAAATAGCATGCCTATGTACTGAAGACCGTTCATTACACAGACAGAAGTCCCAATCTGTCAACACACCCATGCTTTGACAAAGGGTTTATTCCACATAGTTTTCATTTCGAAATTTAGAATGCAATGTCACCATCGATTCCGCTAGAGCTCATTACAATTGGATTGCTAGCATCTCCCTTCATGCCAATCTGCAATTCTTGCATGATTACCTGGTGCTGTCGAGTAAGCTGACAAAATAACGCTGTGAATGCTCGTGTGCGCTATGACCTATTGGAAATGATTGGTTACATGATATTGAGCAAAGCTCTGGGCACTAGAACTTGTCTGTCATGCAAGAATCAGAAACTGCACTGGTTGTCTGGGAGGGCAGTTCGGGATAGCAACAAATCCCCTCATCAAACTGACTTAAACCAAGCGATGCTCAGGCATTTTTTTTCACCTCTCCAGACACTTCTATGTGATCATCATCATCCTCAAATGAGACCGACTTTTCAGTTTCCTTCGCTGGCTTGGATGCTTTGAACTCCTTGGAACGCTCTATAGACAGTGATATTATTTTGTGCACGTCGCGCATGCGGTCGAATGTATACATGACCTGATACAAACCGTGCCCCATGCGCACCCTTATAAGCCACGAATGAGAAAACATACCAGGTGCAATATCACAGTTGCACTCAGTCACGATGCTCACCTCTGCATCATCTTTGAATTTCTCAAACACTGTCGAGTCATTGGCTTCGGTTGCTGCCCTTAATTCTCTCAGAGCATCCCGAACCTGAGCAACAAGGCGGCGCGGCACAGCAGTTATAGCACAATAAACACCTGCCGGTCAAACGCCTTTTTCACATTTGTGACGAGAGAAACCAGTCGGCCGAAACACCTTGATGCAATTGTGACAAGGCGGGAGAAACCCGCTGACCGACACCACTGTGATCAGACATAGGAAACATGGCTGAGTCAGATGCCTCTGATGCAATTGTCCTCATGCGGTCATGCAGTGAGCTACAGATTGCACTTGCTCATCACCGCTGTGGCACTCAGAACTCCTTCTAAATATTTCTCATCACTGCTGTGGCACTCAGAACTCCTTCTAATTCGATGTACTGAGAGAAGGACATCAACCAAAGGGAATGCTGTAGATCAGATTCAAATTATTTGAAGACTGAACGCGTCCGACAGATGCGCATGGAGCCCCCGGATGTCTGCTCCTCACTGCATATGCCTTGTTGATATTGAGCGTCAGGCCTGCCACGGGCATGCATCGGACCAGGCTTCCGATGGGGCGGGCCTCCCTGATCCAGCCATGCACGCATATGGCTGAACGTTATGCGTGTTTTGGTCCAAGTGAAGTGGATGGCAGAGGCAACGAGAGCCACGCCCGCAATCCTCCCAGCCATAGCAACATAAAATCGTCGTGACAAAGGAACTCAGATGCAAGCTGGGCACCTTACTGAGGGTGCACGGAACGATGGCCATGGCACTCAAGTGTTGTGAAATACGCAAGCTGCACACACTGCGGATGCAAAG